>JABFEW010000054.1:0-62819 GCA_013618405.1 Fusarium hainanense | reverse complement strand
CCCCCATTACTGTATTTGTCCCTCCCCCCGCCTTTTGGTGATTGTAACTGTAACTCTACTGTAGAGAGGGCCACATGCGCGCTTGTCAAATCATGGGGTTTGATCAAGAACTAGTTCCACTGTCTCAGATTATCTTGTCAAGAGATGCAGGTGATTTACTGAGCCTCCATCCATCTCTGCCTTATCAGCGTCTACAGATGTGTATCCTGATCGTCTATCCATCCATCTTGTTGCAAATCAGGGTCTTGAAAAAGGCAATATTCACTCAGCCGCTCAGGCTGCCGTCAGCTGCAACATATCGCAGCCTTTTACTCTCGTAGGCAGTCATCGTCAGCGACAGTCAGCAGATATAATACACTGTACTTGCCATGTGGCCTTTTGTGCGTATCTATCACCCGCGCGGGGAAAGGATGTATGGTTCGCATAACGATAGCTTCGCTCAATTTGGTAGCCTGCTGCAAAATGGAGCTTATTCTCACTCCCTCCCCCCTGTCAGCAGTCGCGGAGCCTCCTCCCCCGCAATCAGTACGTGGTGAAGTCTGGCTTGGCCACGGAACAACCAGGGCAGTGAGGCCTGCATCTGCATGCTCATTTGTTCAATAGTCTTACTGCAGGCTGGCTGAAATATTTCCATTTTGTGAACGTCCCAAATACCTTTTCTGCATACACAGTGTTTGCATATTGCCTGCTCTCATCAGCCTGCGATGCTACACGAACGGAGAGAATATAAGATAGTGTAAGCCCAGAACGTTCCCACGAGGTAATCGTACCATCAGTTCATGGAAAGGCCCGAGCTCGCGAAGCCTCACTTTTCTGTTTCATTTTCGGCCAGGGGAATGAATGATCTGACTTATCCTTCATTCTAGGGCTAATAATTATACATTCTATTGTCAAGACAGTGTCATCAAAACAACATCACCAGTTTCCTTATTGAGTAAACACCGCCAAGGCTGATCGCCCAACAATGCGGCCCTTTTTTGTCTTACATGTCAACTCGTATTGGCAAAGTCGCGACACTGTATTTCTCCGCCCGACAAGACACAAGACACGAATAAGACATGATTAATTACAATTAGACTAGAAAAATACAAAATTTTATTTAATGGACAATGATCCTCCCTTGACAAGTCCCTTATTAAAAAGTAAAGAAAAAAAAAAAAGAAAAAAAGACTCACATTAGTTGATGATCCATCCACTCATAACCAAAACCGTCCATCCATCTTGACTCCAACACAGCGGATTCAACCCCCCAACACACTTTTTCAAGGTGTGTGCGCGCGATAAAAAACAATGTCTTTGTTGATTGTTATTTGTTGTTGAGAAAGACAATATCCCTCAGTTTTACTCTCGGCGGCTTTCGGAGAACAAAGAATTCGGCACTTCCGAATAGCTTCTTTTTTATTCTTGTCTCTATTGTGAATGATGGAATGATGGCTCTAGGGCATTCGTTATCCAGGCCCTCGCTCATCCCCGCAAAATACGCTGTCGGAATGAATATGGGACCTGGTCATGGTCCAGGCTTGACCCAGGCCTCAAATAAAGGAGAGCAGCCTGGCCTGGGCTGAGTCGGAGTCTTGGCTAAATCCACCCCCAAAGCGGAATACCTTGTTCGGCACCGAATCGTTCATTGCCACTGTGGATTAGTGATTGATGGCCCTCTGTGATTTCTTCAGTGACGGCACAGTGCACTGTACGGATACGCCTGTGCTTCTTGCCACCCCCCCTCTGCCACTAGGTGCTGCTCCCCCCCTTACACCTTGGCACACTCCACCTTGATTCACCTGAGGCTCCATTTAACTAGAACTGTCGGTATCTATATCCATCAGCCTTCCCCCCGAAATCCCCTTCCCCGGCTTTTTTTCCTTCTCTCTTCATTACACAAACAAACAAAAACAAGCGTTTGCATTTCTTTGTTCACGAGCTGGACTCTTATTGCAAACCAATCATATCCACATTATCTCCCTTTGTGAAGTGCCCACTTGCCTCTCCATTCCAATCGGGGATCACAACAACAAACAAACAAACAACAACCACACAATAAATATCATAACCAAACCACCGACTTTTCTGTGACCAAAACCGTACAAACCACACATCATGGCTCACTCAACCGAAACTTACTACTACTACGTCCCCAATCTTCAGGCTCTCGACCCCACAGCCCGCGAAGTCGACCCTTCAGCCTACACCTGGGTCCAACCCACCATCATCGAAGATGAAGACCTCACTTTCGGCGGAAAGGCACTGAGCGCCTGGTACGAGGAGGATCGTCGTCGTCACAGCTCTGGCAGCGATGAGGAGGAGCGTCGTGGACGAGAACGCGTGCGAAGAAACTACTCGCGCTCCGGCAAGTCTCACAAGAAGTAAACGCGGAAAGCGGTCAACGACATTATTATCATGATACCCTTAGAACGACCACAACTACCTCACCGCAACAACACCTACTACTCTTGACTACGACTGCATTTACCCGCCATCACCCATCATCAACTCGACACGTCCACATGAAACGACTATAGAAGACTCCCATCGCATCAACACCTGTACAACCTCTTTCGCTCTCCCCCCGACAGCATCAGCATATAGCATTTCCACAGGAAAGCGCATTTAGACCTATTCTTTTATCATCGTATGGACCATCGGGGCGTTTGTTTTTATTATGATTATTGTTACCTTGCATTTGGGATACCCCATGTTGGATTCGTTTGCAGGCGCATGGTTCGCCTGGATAACCTAGAGTGAGCATCTTGTGGATGGAGGACAGAGATGGATGGATGGATGGATGGCGGGCATATAGCACCCACACTGAATGGCAGAAATACCATAAGTTTAACATTACTACAATATCTTGTTCTTGTGTCTCTATGTGAATGTCTGTCTGCCTGTCAAATGCATCAACGTCGCACTCATGCTATCTGGCATATGATCCACCCATGTCCCATGAGGTCACGTTCAACTCCAACCTAACCCCATGCCACGTGCAACAACCCCGATTCACTTTTGTGCATAATCCAGTAACCCGTCGATCAAGCAATATCGAGTCAGGTTTAATTAATTGCCATGCATATAATGACGTCGTCTTGACTGTCACTCGAGTTGTTATTGCACTGCTCTATCGATCGTGTAACTGATAAACACAGGAGGTAACTCCGAGGTTCACGTGTAAACACAATAACATGCACATGGTGAAGTCAGAATACCATTTGTCAAGGATGCGTATTGATAGGATCGCCACTGATAGAGGCAATTTGTTGTGTCGCTCTCCCGCGACGGACTGCCTCCGTTTGTCTTCTGTCGCAGTGGCGTGCGGGGTTGATCAACAACGTTGATGTTCAAGTGATGGCATTATCTTTCTTTCCATATGCAAATGCGAGATGAAAAGCTTATTTACTTTATGACGATTGTTTACTGTTTTGATGAACAATTTTGGAATATCTATCGAGATCTATTGTCTTCGGATAGGCTATGTTGCCGGCCGTGGCTACTGTATGAAGATCGGCTCCGGAGTGTGTCGCTGGTGGTTGATAACGAACTGTGATGCACGGTGGGGTGCAATCATGACGCCATGTAGTTGAAGCTACTCATATCCGCCTGTACACCAAATTCTCCGTATTCGTGGTGTTGATGAAATGAGATGCGCATGATGATCGGCGTTGTACATAGCCGTTCCACTACCGACTCCTCGGGTCTTGCAGGTCTAGACTCGCTGCTCATGGGTATCAGCGCTGATCACAAATGCGGAGATTGGAGACAGGACCTTGATGAGTATAGGAGAAAATGAACAGTCACCAACAAAAGCTTGCTTCATCGTGTCAAGGCGGAAGCGTTCGTGGCTACAAGGATGGCTGAGATGAAGGGAGAAGGAAGCAATGTTGATGGATTAAACACCTCCTGCTTCGTTCTCTCATCCTGCTGCTCCTCTCCAAATGCCATATCACCGAGAAAGGTGGGCGCATCCTTGAGGCAGTCCAGACACCAGGTTGATACCTCCTGCCGCTGCAAAGCTTCATGGGCATATCATAACATGGGGCTTCCAAACTGTTTCCGTCCCTTCATCAATTCCTCCCAAGACAACCTTCTGAGAATATCGCCAGACATCTTTACCGACTCGCAATTATCTACTCATCATATACTCTGAGTATACCTATAATATTAGATCACGACAAACCCTTTGTGATTCACTGCAGCGCTCTCGCAAATGCCTTCCACCACGAAACTCATCACCAAAAACCCGCGAACTGACATCTCGACGAACAAGAGGAAGACAGTCAAGAGAACAGTTCCTGCGCAATCATCCAAGCACATACCGAAGACCACGACAATCAAGAAAGTCCCAGCTACTCGATCTTAGAAGGACGGCGACGTAAGTCATCTACTCCAGCTCCGTGACGTCCACCTAACACAGCTGCACAAGCTCGAAGTAAAGCAAAACCCAGTCAGCACCTCGCGGACGAAAGCCAGGGCAGTCAGGAAAGCACCAGCTGAACAATCATCCGAAGACATCATCGTAAGTCATCTACCCATCTACAACAATCCTAACCAACACAACTGCAGATGGTCGATGTGCAGCAAGTCAATCCACCACCGGAAATCGACATCCCTAACCTACGATTCTTACGACGAGTTCGCAGAGAAGCGGATTTTGGTGCCAAGAAGGAGAAGCGCCAGGTTGCAAAGGTTTCTGAGAATTGGTTTGCTACAGACATAGAGCTTCTGGGAATTGTCTGGTATGTTCTCATACCCTAGAGGTCCATGGTATATGCTAATGTGGTTAGGGACTATGAAGTTGAGTGCGATCGGCTTGTCGGTTTTCCGCTTGATCGCATGTCTTTTCTTCAGTAATTTATCGCTGGGTCGGATGAGAGTTTGCTGGTTCATATGAAGGGGAATCCTTTGGGAGAAACGTGCATAAGGCGTCTACATACGTGGGGAAATGAGCGGTTGAAGCGTCTTATTACGAGCGGCGTCATGGTGGTGATATTGCCTCCTCAACTCCAGGGTACGCTCCTGAGGCAGTACAATAGCACAATTAATTACAAACACCAAAATACAAAGCGCCGTTACTGCAAGTTCGTCAAATAGAATTGAGATTCTATTGCAGATTGATGCCTGCGCGATACGCCTTACCCACATCTAGGCGCTTACACTCCAGCCGGGCGCATGCATGCAACCTCATGACAACCTATTGGTTGCGACGTACTTGAGGCTCAGCTGTCCAGTTTATCACCAACAATGTTTCACAACTTTCGCACTGCCTCGAATATTCTGCCTGGAATATGATCTGATCGTTTGGATGGTGTGTAGTTGAAAAGCGACGCTACACCCAATTCTTGGATACACCCGATTCTCGAGTCTCTAACGAGTACGCCCAATTGTCGAATGCGCGCAGTCTTGAGTACGGTCAATTAATTCTTCCACTTTGTCAAGTTTGTCAAAATGCCAGCACATCAAAACTGCAGTGACTTTTGCGTCTTGGCATGGAATAAAGGTCCGTCCTCACAAACATGAATCTTCAACGCTAACAGTAGTAGACACCGATAAATGGGATGGACCGACGAATCCTCGTTCAGCCGAGTTGACTTCACATCCAGATGCTCATGTCACAGTCATGTAAGTCATTCGTTCACCATCAACTGAACGCGTACTAACAAAACTAGTTACGCAGACGCAGATAAAGTCCGCGACTGCCCATGCTGTCACAAATACTTCACAGATGAATTTCTCATGCCAGAGCTTTGGTGGTCGGGTTATAGTCGAAGATCGAATGGCTATTTTGGAAGTGAGACGTTTCGCGATGATAACGGTAATATCACATCATTGAGTAAGTGTCCATCCCTCTACTCGTTAATGTGCTATGCTAATGATGATAGATACATGGTCGCGCTTCCTTGCAAAGCAACTACACGCCAACTCCCACGAGTGGTATAAATTCAACATCTTCACCCGCTGGATCGCCTCATCACAGAAAACAACCCTGGTCATCTTCGAAGTCCCCGGCAAACATCGTCTCAGAAAAGTGTTTCCTACCTCTATGCATAACGAAACTCTCAGCGATCCATTCTGGTTCTACCTCCATCTTTTAGAGCAATTATCTACACTTCAAGACAACAGCGTCTGGGCCGTCCGCGACCGCGTGCGCGGTATCGAAACAGAAGAGAGTGGTAAAAAGCCGAATCCGAAGTATCGGTTCATGCACGACACGGCTAGACATGCTATTCATGTTTCCGAAACGTTGGAGGTGGCGGAGAAGACTGTGGCTTCTATCATTGCGCAGCATAAGTCTTTCCAGGAAGAGATGGGAAAGAGCGCAGGATATCGACGTGTTGGAGAGCGATTGCTGTGGTACGACCACATCCTCTCCAGTCTTCGCCATCGGGCCAGCGCAAACAAAGAACGTCTGCTCAACGAAGTCCAACTCGCCTTCCACAGCGTAGCGCAGTACGACTCTCGCATCGCCGTTAAGATCGGCAAAGCGACACAAACCGACAGCGCAGCGATGAAGACGATTGCCTTCGTAACACTAACGTTCCTACCGGCGACGTTTATTTCTGCTTTGTTCAGTATGTCGTTTTTTAATGTGAGTGATGATACGGGTGAATGGACTGTTTCTAAAGAGATTTGGATGTATTTTGTCATTGCGATTCCTGTTACTCTTATCACGGGGGGTGGGTGGTGGTTGTGGCAGAAGAGCTTTCAGCCTGTTTGGATTGGGGAGGAGGAGGAAGCGAACACACTCCGGGATTTGAGGAGGAAGATCAAACGGGGGGATAGTCAACGGGTCGATAGTTATGAGATGGCCTAGAGTGGATACAGTGGAATTGGGCTCGTCATGTTTTGGGTACTGGTTTGGATAGATTGTTTGACATAGGGTAGAAAGCGTTCGCGTATATTGATTCATGATAATGAGAAGAAACAGATCAAAACATCGCGGCGCTATCGTGTTCTAAGAACTCCAACTTATATTGATGGAAATCCAAGCTCGTATACTCAAAACATCATACCGTCATCAAGCAAAGACAGAACAAGCATTCAATCCCTAGATATAGTCCTTGCAGTTGTTGGCCGTAGCAAAGCTATTGTCAATCGCCACAGCATCAACAGACACGAACGCATCTGTCTTTCCCACAGTACTATACTCTTGAACTACCACAGGCTCTGGTCCACATGTTGTCTGCACCAAGGGTGACTGTGTCTGCCCGACAGTAACTTGAACCACAACATCATCTTGCGGTGGTTGCGACACTACAACGTTTTGTTCTGCGGCCAGACTTGTACCCGCGAGGATGTCGTTACCACCATAGCCACTGTTTAATACAAGGGTTGTAGTATCGGGCGTGCCAGGGACTTCGACTAAATGCGCATCGCTGGTGATGATCTCGGGCTGGTTATTCGGGATATATATTGGCTGGACAGGCTGTGGTGTTCGCGGCTGAGGTACGACGGTCGGTGCTGGCTCGAGAGTGTACGTGGGCACTTGATAAGAGACGGTGACCTGTTGCTGTTGCATCTGAACTTGGGCTGGCTCGTAGACGAATTGCTGGGTAGGATATGTCTGTTGCACGGATGCTTGGTACACAGGTTGAGGCGTTTGCTGTACATAAGTCTCCTGTGGCATAGGCGCTGGCATGCAATCCTGTTGTTGGAGAGGTGGAACAGGCTCGAATGGTTCAGCCTGTTGAGAAGTTATGGTGATAGACTCTTGGGTCATCGTCGGCTCGAACATGGGTTGCTGCTGATCCTGGATACCAGGTTGCTGCTCGTACATTGGTTG
The DNA here is from genome assembly GCA_013618405.1 of Fusarium hainanense. Taxonomy (NCBI): domain Eukaryota; kingdom Fungi; phylum Ascomycota; class Sordariomycetes; order Hypocreales; family Nectriaceae; genus Fusarium; species Fusarium hainanense. Next base: position 55,048 of record JABFEW010000054.1, on the reverse strand, counting down.
CGCATATTGATCCTGCTGCGTTTCGAAGGATTGTTGTTCAAAAGAAGGCTGCTCAGTTGTAGTGTAAGAGACCTCTGTCGTAACACTAAACTGCCCAGGCTGTTGATCAAACGAAGACTGCTCATAACCTGACTGCACAGAATACTCAAGCGTTGTTTGTTGCTCATACGCAGGTTGCTGGAACGTCGCTTGTTGTTGGTTGTCTCCAAAGTCGAAGGACTGCTGAGGCTCCGAGAAAGAGGATTGCTGATAGTCGAAACCCTGTTGGAACTGCCCATGTTGTTGATCTTGATAGCCGCCTGAGTCATCGCCAAAACCGAAACCACCGTCGTCATTGTAATCGTTATACTCGCCATCGCTTCCAGAACTGTTGCCGTTTATTCCGTTGACTTGGTTGAGCATCCTTCCCAATTTCCTCCAATTCTTTTTCTTGCCTAGCTTTCCAACTTGTCTGCTGGCTGACCCGACACCTTGACCAGTAAGCCTGGCTGCATTGATCGTAGCATTAAGAATGTTGTCGCCGACATTCTGTGGAGTGTTTGGCTGTCCTGGTGCAGGTCTTCGTCTGACTACCACTTTATTGCCCTGCTTCGTTTGTCGTGGCTGCTGTCCTGGTCGATCCCACGTTGACAGTCCCAGTTGTTCGTTGACATAGAATGGCACAGCGTCTGGCGTTCTCAACTCCTTCCACCCGTCGGGAAGAGAATTGGCTGGCTTCGTCCAGGCGCTAGTTCCCATTCTCTTGTTGAAGTAGAATGTCCGACCGTCAGGCGTTCTTCGCTCATCCCAGCCCGGTGGCAGGCCCGAGAAACTAGACAAGGCCGCTGCCGTAGGTTTGAGGTGCGTCTTGAGCCCGGTGGTGTTATGTGTATACCAAAGTCTTCCAGAGACATTCTTTCGGATCGTCCACATGTGCGTTGTCGCATCTTGCAGCGAGGGCTGGACACGGGGATCGGATTCGGTCGCGTAGTAAGACTTGTCGTGGCTGTGAGAAGTGTTGACGGCGTTGGAAGTGAAGCACCAAACACAGAAGCTTGTCGTGATGTGTGCGGTGCTGCAGATGAGGCAGGTGTATACTGATACGTTGAGGGGGATTGCTGTGATGGTAAGCTGGGGTACTTTAGCGTTGTCCTGTGGACTCACCTTTTCGACAATGATTGCACAGCTTAGGCTGTCCGGTAGATGTACGCCTGGTATCGACTGCCGGAATTTGTTGAATCGGAGGAGCAGCACTGGGATCCCATGCTGGAGTGCTTATCACACTAGGCGACGCAATGCTTGAGACAGTTGTGGCAGGCGTGGCAATACTAGGGCTGCTACCGAAAACACTGGCAGGTCTTCCGTGATCCGCGATGAATGAGTTGATGTTTGCTTGACCAGGGTCGGCATGCAGGAGTTGAGGTGTTGAGCTTGTCGGCGGTGCTTGTGTTTGTTGGACGTTTGGGGGTGTGGGCTGAGCTGCCTGCTGCGGGATGTTTGGAGCTGAGCCTGCCGGACTGAAAGGCTGTTGTTGGGGGTGTTCATTCTGTGTCGATATCTGCTGCTGTTGTATTGGGGAGTGTTGTTGGTACGGCTGTTCCTGCCCTTGGACGTACTCTTGCAACAGTGATTGCTGCAGTTGCTGCAGGGGTGACTGGTGTTGGGGTTGCGAATGGACATTCTGAATTGGAGCCTGTGATTGTTGTTGTGCTAGCTGTTGGGATACTTGATGCGGTTGTTGCTGGGTCGCTTGGAGTTGAGGTTGATGAGGATGTTGGGTTTGTACCTGCTGCTGTTGTGGCAGTGACTGCAGCTGTTGCGGGGATGGTAGGTGCTGAGGTTGCTGGACATGCTGGATTGGCGCCTGTGACTGTTGTTGGTTCAGCTGTTGAGATACTTGTTGATGAGGTTGTTGTTGTTGAATCGTTTGGGCCTGGGGTTGATGATGCTGGGTTTGCACTGACTGCTGGTGCGGAAGGTGCTGAGCCGGCTGCACCTGTTGTTGCTGTACACTCTGAGTGGACTGATTGACAGGCTGAGCGTTCTGAATTTGACTTGGACTCTGTTGATACCCAGGATGATAAGACTGAGGTCGCTGTTGTTGGATCTGACTCTGCTGCTGTTGGACATGAGGAGGATACCCGCCCTGTAACTGCTGCTGCTGAGGCGCAGGCCGATGTGGAAGCGAAACAACCTGCGGCGAACCTACAGACGGTTTCCCAACAGGTTTTCTAGCAACAGATCTCTGATGCGATAAACCTTGAGGCATAGTATTCGCATGTTGCAAAACACGTTGAGGCTCCATCTTGACTTACACGAAAATGCAGAAGCGGGGGGAACCAAGACGGCAGATAGACATCTACCCCTCTTGGCATTTAATAGTCTCTCGTTTCTCTCTATTCCCCTGTCAATCCCTCCAATGCAACATGGTTCCTGTGACTTGAAATACTGAAAGATTAAGTGCTGGTGTTTTGATCTATGCCTTTTCTTTCAGCCTGTACCAGGGTCCTCAGCCGCAAATGCGCAACCACTTATAAGCCTGCATCTTGGACTTCGTGGCGCGCTATTGAAGCAGGATACTGTTTAGGGAAAGGAGGACGGTAAGGCGTTTTAAGATGCCGCTTTTTTGTTAAGAGATGTTATCTCCGTGATGGCCTGACTGTGCGTATTTCGCACTTCCAGCTACCTAGTCTAAGAGATGGAAATAGATCCCTTCTTCTATCCCAATTGTGATAACATATATATACCTAGTGTTCAAGATGTAGAGCTGGTGCATTAAAGAGATCTGGCGCTCTTATCTCTCCATCTCCTAGCACTCTGTGGTGCACGCTTCAGGCGGACAATACCCATGGTTACAAGCAAACGAGCACAACCCACGATATCCTTCACTTGAACCAGGAATAGGACACCCTTGGACTCCTGTCTCCGGAGGTAAAGGCTTTCCATCGCCGTGACTTGTGCATGTGCAGGGTCCTGGTGGGCAGTATCCGTATGCGCAGGAGAATTTGCAGAGGCCAAGATAATTTTGTGTTTCGCCGGCGGCGACAGTTCCTTCGCTACATGGAGCGCTAGATGTCGATGTATCTGTGGATGTGGTTGGGCTCGGAGTCGTGGTTTCTTCTGCGGTTATTGAGCTGGAGGATAGGTAGGTTAGCAGAGGTAGATGCCTTGGACGGACAGTAATCACTTACATGCTTAAATCGGTGGAGGATTTCGGAATGGCCGTCTCGCCAGAGGATAAGCTGCGAGATCTATTAGTCGGTGGCTTCTTCCTCAGTAAGGGACCACATACGTGCTGCTTGGATCCAGAGATGTTGTCACGATAGCAGTCTCAGTAGTGGAAGAGCCAGAATTGGCCCAAGTCCTCAGTATACCTCCCACAGTGCTAGCAATAATGACCGCAATAACTAGAAGGACAACAGCTAGAGCAATGTAAAAGACTTTCCGTCTGATCCCTACTCAAACCACCATGTTTAGCTGACATATTCTCCGTGATCTAGATTGTTCTTCTGTACCGCAAATGAGAGACGGCTTGGGCTCTGCTACCGGGCTCTCAATAACCTGGGAGGCGGACTCGACTTTCGCAACATTTTGAGCTGCAACATGAGTTCTCTCGTTAGTCGTATGTTCGAGGCCATGCTCCGGTAAATTTCCATCAAAGACTTCGGGGGCATTATTCTCTCGTGGGACACCGCCGCTAAATCCTGAATATTGTTAGATGCAGAAAGTAAAACATAGCTGAGTCGTACCTGGAGTAGCCATTGCTGTCCAGTTTTGCTACAAAGTCTAAGATGCAAAAACATATTGAATTACTTCAAGGCGTGCAAAGGAGATTAGGTAGAACCCGGGAAACATGTTCTCACCAGTATAAATGGCCTGATGTGGAAGCGTCCGTTGAAGTTCTGAGACATTGCTTGGATTAAGCTGAAGAAGGGTCTACTTCCATGATGGCTGAGCGCTAGTGATGCATCAAGCCGTGGTCAAGCCTGGTGGAACTATTCCCGCGAACCAACTTCACGTATGATTCGCCAGACAAAGATCGATACCCGGTAGAACAGGGCCTTCTCTTTGGCCATTATCCGAAGATATAAGGCTGGTTAATGGAACTAGCCTCAAGGCGTTCCTGATATTCCAGGAGTTAGTTTCCTATATCGTCCTAGCCTACTGTTCGCCAGGACGTGATATAAGGCAACTGCCCAAGTCTAGTCTGGAGGCATGGATGGCCTCAAATGTACTCTTTGATGATATGATTTTGATGTGCAGGACATTGGGTCGCACATCTGCAAGCAATCGATAGAACCGTTTGATGTTCAGTTCAAACTTCTAGATTTATCCTAGTCGACTTTTACAATAGCCTATCAGAGGCAGGAGAGAGGTTGAAAATAAAAGGCTGTGAGTCGAGTAGGTGTTAAGCGAGCAAGGCAACACGCATATCTAGTCCTTTGACAGTGGCTTTTACTAGGAATCTTCACGCAAGTTTGCTAAAGTCGACGACCAATAGTCTCTGCCTCGTCGTTTGCCTTGTGACCTTGCCATGTGAGTTATCAGCATAGCCAATACCGAGGAGTCTACCTCAACCCAGGCGCTTATCTATATCACACTCAGGTCGTCATGTTCTCCGTGTGCTGCGCCCCGACCTGCACATATATAGTTGCTTTCCCCATGCTCTTCTGTCGAGTCCAGCTCCTCCCTTTCCTAACGACAGGTACACCTCCTCAACTACCTAACCACTTCCTTTCCAGATATCAAGATGTCCTTACTCTACATCCCAGGCAGAAAGAAGTGCCTCACGGGAGACTGTAAAGCCTTCACTCCAAACGGACACTGCACTCAACGTACCCATTCCCAGACTCACAGCCTGCACAACTACTTACAAAACTGCCACAGATCGCTGCGTCATAGATAAGTGCAACGAAGGAAGATTCACAGATTCCACGTTCTGCAAATATCGTGAGTAGTCGACCTCAAGATTCTTCGCAGCTAACTCATAACTAGATATCTGCCATGATCCAGATTGTACCGAAGAGAAGAAATGGGGCAACTGGTGTGTTCATCGTAGGTGCATTAGTCATGACTGGTAACCAAGTAGACTGACCTTTTGCCATCAGATGTCTGCCAAACACCAGCTTGTGAGAATAGACGGGAGCGGCATATGGATTACTGCTCACGGCGTGAGTACTTGTATCGTGATATGGCGCTTGGATTACTGATTTGTTGTTTTTAGATCGAGACTAAGTTCTAATGCAACTCGGATTACCTCCTGAGATAACGGTGCGGTAACAGTTCCTTTGGTGCGTGGAGCGAACGGTGATGGGTGCAGGCGTCTAAGCGTGATGCTGGTGATACCATTTTCATGGATGTATATTACAACGAGAGGAATTTATGATTTTAGTCTTACAGGCAGTTCAATTGTTTATAGCATCTTGGGGAAAGGGAAAGAATTATGAGACAAAATACCATGACTGTTAACTTTCCAGTGTTCCAGGTACTCTGCATGAACCAGTATCTTGGACTGTCGAGAAGAAGAGAGAGGTACTTGAAGCCGCTTGGAATACAGAGTTCCTACGCTGATGATTATCCTTTTTCTCAAAGTCAAATACCAGGAGGATTAGCAAACCGCTCTCAAGAAACGCCCCAATTCCAGAAAAACAGTCTCTCGGTCCTAGAGCGCTCTCGTTCACACTTAAGTGTGCCTCGGTTGACTGCCACTATCCGTCACCCGATAACATCGAACCTCTTTTCACAAGACAATTTCGGTCCGCAAACTTGAATGCTGACAGGGAATTGGAGGTGTAATTGTGAGCCTTCCAACTCTCTTTGGCTCTGGATTGACAGTCGTGGGTGTCAGAAGAAGATGCCGCGGTGGTTCCCACAATGGGTGCTTTGACACCCAAGTGCAACATCCGTAATGGCTCAGCACTCCAATTCACCGTTAAGATAGCTGGCCCTGGGGGAAGAATTCATAACAGATATCGTCAGACTGATATGTCGCTCTCATCTTGGTCCTGTTGACCCTGGACTCTCAGGAAGAGAGACCGGTCCCCCGGCATATCAATCCCCATGCCTGATCCACGAGGCTGCAGATATACTCGTTGTGTTCTTTGCTTTCGTTTATCGGCCAAGTCGATCAAATTGAATCTTGTGTGAATACAGGCGAATCATCCCGTACAGCAGCCTACGCAAACATATGTGTAAAATCGTCACTTCTCTGGTAACCACCATCACTACCCACCCATCTACCCCGTAGGGTTTTATCCGATCTCTCCCGTTGTCAAAGACTTTCTCATCGGACGCGACCGAGGCGATAATGTTGACCTTATGCGGTATCTTCTCATACAAAACCTGACCAGTTCCTGTTCGGTGGCGAACCAGGCCACTCAGAAGCCTGTAACGACGGCTGACTTTAAGGACCTCAATCCTCGCGACTTTGCCACTTTTTGAGAAGCGAAGACAACGATTGGTGTCTTCCTGAATATCTCTCAGGTTCTAATTCCCAGAAATTTATATTTCTATGCGCTAGCGCCAGCGGTCGTGTCGTCTTCTGATGGTCGTTTCTACCTTATATTTTGAAGCATACGAACGACCACCACGTCCCTATGGCACTCGTTCTCGGCCAAGTGTCTTTTTGTCGAGAAGACTCTTTTTCTAACCTGGAGGTGACTAGTCATAGTGTCAGCCTCGTGGTTACAAACTACATACCCTGGGCTAACTTCACTGCAATTTTAACTAACGGCGGAGCATCCATGAGTTTCATAGTAAGATATTGTATGCCTATTCAGTCTCTTACTTGAAGGCAACTTATTCTTAGCCCCGCGAATTGCGAAGCACTGGGGATGTGTAGCCCAATCGATGGGTTGAACTCATCGCTGGGTCAAGATATGGCCAACACCACACCAAAGCGGGAGTTCCCTCTTCACCGTACGTTCCCATTGGCACTCTTGTATATCTACTTGTCCAACGATGACAGCTGCGTTAAAGATCGATCGGTATACCTACGCGAAAGGTTGCTTCGAACGATCCCCTGGCTCGAAGTAGTCTCCACGAATTGTTCAGGAAATAAAGGCGGCATTCTATGCCATCCCTAGAGCCTCAGACTTAATCCATCATGACAGGTGAAAAATCTCGAGAGTACTTCGATGACCAGCATGTCGACCTTATTGAGGAGGCTCGGAACAATGACTCCGATAGACATCATGGCACTTTGGGTGGTAATGCTGGGGGCAGCGCCGCAGTGACAGGAGCAATGAGAGCGCATGCATGCATCGGAGGCGAGTAGTTGTCAGAATGCTGCTGGATATTTCTCCGTTCGAATCCATGTGAGCATACGGAACTGGAACTTGGGGTGGGACCTTTTGCGATCGGGAGATGTCCCAGCGTCCATCACAAGAATACCTCTGACTTGTAGGCAGCTTTTCTCACAATCGTCTGGAAGGAAGGCTACCATCACGGCTCAAGCTCGAGGGACTTCTCGGCATACCACAAACAAAGTACCGTCCGAAGTGAGAGTCTTGGTAGAAGCATCCGTTGAGGTGCTGGTTGTAACCTTCATATCCCGAATGTGATAAAGCAGAACCCAAATGACAGGTTCTTTTCTCTACGATTCAATATGAGCTATCATCCCAGCATGAAAAATAGGTAGCCACTTTACAAGCCATCTCTATCAGCGAACCTCCCCTAGCAACAACGGCGGTGTCAGTAGTATCATTCCCAGCCTGCCATATATTCAGTCCTTAGTTAATGGCGCTGAATCGGTTTCAGACAACATCTAATGGTAACAACATGGTTGTAGTAAAGTCCCGTCCTCCTTGCTCCCCAAACTTGACGGGTGGCTGAACCAACCACCTATCAACCCAAGCCTCACCACCCCAATATGAACAATAATTCATCCCATCAAGCAAGATCCCGAAATACAGATCCGTCAGTTCCAATACTCATAATAGTCTCACTTACTCCTCACTCTCTACTGATCTTTCTCAACTCATAATGTCTTGCTCACCTACACTCAAACAAAGACATAAAGTCCAGGGATGTCAAATGCAAAGCTGCACTCACAAGGATTCCCCGTCCCACCCCCACACGTCAGACGTCACTCCAACCTCCTACATCCCCTCCACAACCTCGCATCTAAATAAAGCATTCAGTTTCCGATCAATGCATCTACCCGTCTCGCCCGCACATCTCACATTTCCACCAACCAACACACACACACTCACCACCCAACCAAGAGTCACAAACATAGGAGGAGGAAAAGTGTAAATAAAACCCTCATAAACGGCAACCCGCATCACAAGTGAAACATCAGATGCTGCTGTCAAAACCACGGCTCATCTTTCCCCCTTCTTGTTTTGAAACGAAACATAAGCCATGGCGTTCTGCCACTGTATTCCAAACTGACAAATCCATACAAACAAGACACCAACCACCACCAAAACACCTACAAGCAAGACACCATACACACACATTTAAACCCGTATAAAAACACCACCAACATCCGTACAGACAAGCCCAACCCCCACGAATACAAACACTCACACTTCTCGTGTCCAAAATGAGGGGGCCATAGCAACCAAAAGAGGGGGTGCCTATTTTATAATGGAGGGTCGCGTCGTAACCCGCGTGAGGGTGTCACCAAGAGGGAAATGAAACTGGTTGATAGGTTATCGTGCTTCGCTTCGCTTGGGTGAACCGTGTTTGGGATCACGACTTTTTTTTACTTCAAGGGGCCTTTCACTGCATGGCTGTCAACCTACTCGTAATTACCATCAACCTCCCTCTTAGTTATCGTCACTCAGGCAGTACGCCAACCTCCCAAGTAGCTACCATCAATCACTCAAGGTACAGTACAATCACAGTCATGAGAAACAGTAGGTATTTTAGATATTTTTTTATTATTTTAAATCATCTTCTTATTTCTCCTCGTCACCTTGAACACTGCAAGGCCGGAGAAGCTGTCCAATGTCGACAGCCATTAATATCGTCCCCTTATCCACCACCCAATCCAGTACGCCTAAAAGCAAAATGATACACACTTTGTGCACATGTTCCCTTGCTTCTTCCTTGCCCGGGGATAACTGTTTGTGTGTGTTTGTGCAATGTCGTGCACAGGAAACAATGAAAAAAGTGAAATCCAAAACTCCAGCGCTGACTCTGCGCACTGTTTTGTTGGTACCCAAGTTTCCCGTTCTAAACTTTTCTCTCTCGCTTTTTCGGTATCCAGGTGTTCCTCTGTTCAACGCCCCGCACTTTCCAATTATGTACATCTCTAAACAATAAACAATATGTGCAGGTCTCTATAAGACCGAAGGTATGTGGTTGGTATGCCGTCGTGGCTATATCGGGTTCAATGACCCAAAAAATGAAAAGGAATGACATGAGTCGGGGTATCTCTGTAAAAAAATGTTGTTGCAAAAAAAGACATGAAAGAAGATAAAACGCCAAGCAACCCCATGATAGCTGGCTCATCAATGACTTCTAGTGTGGTCTAGTCGTCATGTCGTAGGTCATTAAGTTGAATCGTTAGGTCGGTCGAGAGGAATTACTTTCGCAGGCCAACTTTGCCTGCGAGGCTCTTCCAGAATCGTGCGCTCTTGCGCTCCTCGCTGTGCGTCCGTAGCATAACCTCGTCCCGTTGCATAGGTCCTACAATGTCCTCGTCGCCTCGGGCGGGGAACTTGCCATCCGCATCCACCAGACGGGGAATAGCGCTGGGCAGTCCATCCTCGAGGCGCTTCCATTGCATACCAGCAAAGACGTCGTCCAGGGGAGGGGGTCGACCAAGCATGGAACCGCCACTGTTGGCTCGTGCTCGTCCACGACCGCGGCTGCGGCTTCGTGAACCACTTGTTGAACCGGGAGCAGAGCTGGTAGCTTCCACGATCTGGGCCATGAGTCCATCATGGGTTGTCCTCCATCGCTTTTCGATGTCGGTCCATTTGGCCTCGGTAAGAGCATAGATCTTGCTGGTCTCGCCATAATTCTCTCCTGTGCGTACAAGGTGCTTGGTGTAGTTGCATCGTGCAGTGTCCCAATCGTTGCGCAGCTGGTGGAGGGTCTCCATGTTTACGGACTCGGGTTGATAAGGCTGCGGCGTGATGGTGAAGTTGGCATGACCAAGGCGATCAGACCATTCGTCGTGCTCCTGCAGGATCGATGGGAGGGGAAGTGGAACCTCGGGACTGTTGGAACCAAAGCGGAAGGATGACACTGAAGGCTTCGTGCTGAGAGATGGTCGAGGGAACTGTGTCGCAGAAGGGACTGGCGAAGGGACTTCGGTAGTCGTAGAGGGTGGTGCGATGGTAGGTGATTGGAGAGGAGACTCTGGTGGGGGTCCACAGAGAGGGCTGGTCATTAATGGAGGTAGTAGAGGTGTTGTGGCCATGCCTCGCTCTCGCTCAAGGTCGGATCGCTCGACAAGAGCTTGCGCCTTTTCGATGTCGATAGGTGCGGGTAGGTTGATACTCTCGGTGCTTCCATAGTAAGATACTGCAGGAGTAGGGAGTCCAGTGTTTTCCATTGCGCGCTCCTGACCAGGTCGGCAGGGCGCAGACATGGACGACGATCGACTTGAAGGACCTCCAGACAGTACAACACTTTCCAAGCTGAGTTCGGTGCTGGGCGACATCATAGGGTTGCCTCGACGGCCATTAGGCTTCCAGATCGACATGTTAGGGAAGCGGGCACCGATGCGTGACGTGAGGCCGGCGAAGGGTGACTCGCTACCTGATCTCTTCTTGCGGGAGCGCTCGTCCATGGGCATGTCACCGTCACTCAAGAAACCCATGTCGTAGTCGATGTCGTAGTCGCCAACAATGTTGCCGTCAAACATGATATCTTCGGCACTATTTCGGGGCTCACATTGGTTGTCGCCTACACGGGAAGAGGCTGGGTTAGTAACTCCACGATTACGAAGGTGGCAGGCCAAACACGCATCCTTGCGGGAAGATATGACGGCCTGACCAGACGAATAAGACATACACAAGCAGTCGTAGAGACTAAACTGGTCCGAAGGAGCAAGACTAATACGGTCGGTGTCGTCGTGAACATTTGTTTCGGGTTCCAAAGGCTCTTCTTGAACATCGGGCAATGATCGCATTGGGGGTTTTGTGTGAACCGATGGCGTAGGAGATACAGGACTTTCGTTCAATTGCGGTGGCAGATCGAGAGAAGACGTCGAGCTGGACATGCGGAAGTGACCCTTTCCAGGGGAGAAAGTCGGAGTGAGTGGTGAAGCAACATCGGATGAGGACGAATTTGTTGTGTAGTAGACGTATGAGAGGTCTGTCTCGGGGCTAACTTGTTGTACTTCCCACTTGCGGCGATCCTCCACCATCTGCGGCAGAAGCAGCGGCTTGAGCTTGGGCGACATGATGTCGGCCTTTACGGTCGAGGCCGTGATGGATAGGGAGACGTCGAAAAAGCGAGCGGTCGACTATGATTTCCTCCAGGATTGCTATATTATGTTGTTGTTTTTGTTTTGGGGTTGGGAAAAGGTGGGAAGAGAAAGAGGAAAACAAGAAGTTGGAGGGATGCCTCGGGATGATAGTCTAAGAGAGACAGACAGCCCAGCCTGTGGTGACCGCAGCCCAAGGAGGGTTTAGTGGGGTTCTTTGGTAAAAGAGTACGTACTCTTTTGCGCTGTCGCTGTTGCTGTCGGGCCAAGTGGCGGCGGATCCGGGGACCGGGGGTTGCTTTCTGCTTTCCCTCCAAGACTAAGGACACTGAGACCGGGGTGGGATTCTGGGAAGGAATGGCTAATGGAAGCGGAAAGTTGTGTGTTGCTGGTGGGTGGGCAGGCTATGGGAACAGGGGTGGCAGGTGCGAGCGCGGGGCGGGTCCTGGTCCTTCCAAGACCTGGGCTTGGACGCTGGGCTCTGGTTTCTGCTTGCAACTTTTTCCTTCTGAGTCTAAGAAAAAAAAAGACACCAGAGACCCCACTAGGTTGGGTAGGAGTCAACGAGGAAACGGTTTCGGCAGTGGAGTTTTCTTCTCTCTGCCTCTTGTCTCTGAAGTGGGCTGTGTCCGGCAGACTCAGTGCAAAGGAAGCTAGTGTGAAAAGCCGAGCGATGGCTGACTCTTGTTTTTTTCTTCTTGTTGACTTTTGGACCTAGGGACCCAATAGACGTTCGACTCAAGAAAAACAAAGTCCCCCGTTGCTGGTTGCTTTTTTAGACTTTGGCCCGCCTTTCAACGGTGCTGGTTGGTTGTGACCTCGTGAGGCGGGTGTGACTCGTAACAAGCGACAGAAAGTGGTGATGATGAACGAAAAGATTCAATGACGATGGTGGTTTCAAAGTTGGCAGGATATCAGATCAATTGTTTGAGAGAAAGCAGAAGCTCCAAGTAGCGGGGCATGGTTGATAGTAAATATCACGAGGTGGTGTTGGCATGGCACGATTGACAATCGGCGGCTGGGCAGGGTTCATCGCGCGGCAGAAGAGCACACAGCAAGTATTCAAGTTGTAACTTGAGAGAACAAGCGCTCGGTCGTCCACGTGTTATTGAACCGAGGATTGGGCGCGACTACATGAGGAGGAACTGCAACTGCACAGCTGACGTTTTTACTGTACTGAACCGCGGCTACCTTACAGTAAGTTACAGCCAAGGTTATTATCGTGGTGTTGTACCTTATCATTGGATGTTACCAAGTATAACTTCTACATGTAGGGTCTGGTGATGCTACGTTGTGGATTCAGGTTGGGGAAGATGATCGGTGAGAGTGGCTTTTGGCTTTTTGCTCCTCTCGTTCGTTCTGCACAATGATTCTCGAGCAGTGATGGAATGATTCTACTGTTGCGTTCTCATTCTCAACATGCTGTACGAAGAGGTATAGAGAAGCTGCGTTATACCTCGTTCGTGGATGCAGGGATGAAGGGTTGGCTGACGTTCAAGGTTTCGGTCATCAAGGCGGGGGAGACAATGGTTGCTGCCCTGCTGTGTTCTGTTGTCTCTTTCTCTCTCTTCTGGCGGCTGAATGTTAATTTGTTCGCGACAAGGATATGCAGGCGTGACGTGGGAATAAGGTGATGAGGAGAAAGCTGTAGAGAGACAATCATAGGCTGATGGTCCTTGGTTCTGTCGTGATACCTCCAGCGGATGCTTACAGCGCATTTTTACAGAGGGCTTTCAGGGCTTCTGGGAAGTGGGGCCGTCAATTCCGCCAATTGGTGAGGCCCTGAAGATGGCTGGCTGTGTTGGAAGCTCAAGCAAGGGAAACAAAAGCCCGTGCATAACACAATTGTTTGTGGCTCAGATCCAATTGAAACTACCGTGATCGACAAGACGGCAACCGGTGTTTTTTGAAACAATGGCTTTCCTATTGAACGGAAGCATACAGTAAAGACAGAGTCGAGTTTATTTCAAACAGTATGTAATAACAAAAACAGACGAAGGATATGAGAACCGAACATAGATCGAGGGTAGTAGTAGGAGCAGGGATCTCCCATGATGAATTGGATTTCGATGATGATTCAAGATTCGATGAAATCACGATGTCGTCTTTTTATGCAACTTGAACTAAGTTATTTATGCTTCCGCCATTTTATCCAACGTTGGAAAAAAACCGTTGTGTGTAACTCCCCATTGGGAAAAGACCTAGAGGTGTTTGCATTCCAGTCAGAGAACTCAGAACATACGCCAGCTTCTTTTTTCACATGGAAAGTTGGAAGGGTAGCTTATTGCCATTGGATGCAAAGATCAGCGGTTCTTGTTCTCCAAGTTACTGTTTTTGTTTTTTTCTCCGTCTTGACCTCATCATATTGCCGATCCCTGACTGTTTTTGCTGCAGTATTTCGCTACAGTTATGTTGGTGATAATGTGATAACGTGACTACAAGCGAAATCCCTTTTTGCATTTATTACTCCTCTCGTTTGCAGTTGCAGTTGCAGTCATTTGACTCACAGACAGATCCATCCCATCGCCAGGAGCTCGCCTCTCACAGGCGAGATGCCCGGTGACATGGGTAAAGGTAGCAACAAAAAGCTTGGGACCTTGGGCGAAAGAGGAGTCAGCAGGGGGTACGTAGACGATGAGCCTTGCACATGACTTTGACTGGCATCGTATCTGGCACCTACCGCTCGTCTGGGTCGGCCTCGTTTTCTTACCCTTGTCCCCGGATTGCCCTACAACTCATTGTTCAGGATACCGCCTTGGAGTTGAAGGCGGTATCCCTTTTTTACCGATATCTCAAACTCTAGACTCTCGCTTGTAAAATGCTCGTCCTTTTTGCTTTTCGGAAGAGGCTCCGAAGGTGTGCTTGAGTTGTACTCTGCTGTAATTACTGTATTCCTGCGCCACCAATCAAATAACCCAGATTGGGAAAATGGCCGTTTGAATTGAAAGCCGCTGACGGCACAACTCTATTGTTTCCCAGTCGCAAAAAGCAAACACTTTGTCCTTTTCCATGGCAGCTGTGGCTGAATTACTTGTTGAGATGTCTGCAATATTACGTCGTTCCTTTAGAAGTGGTAAAGTAGCTGTTGTTGTCGATCACTTCCCTTTCCTCAAAAACAAAAAAAAAATGCTTGGACTTGTTTCCACGAGACGACAACTAGGTTAGGGGCCTCTTCCCGTTCTCCCCGTCCGCTTTATCCAGCCTCTCTCACGTTTTGACCGCTCTCATGAGTCGGAATCCACTCTGTCAAAGCGAACGAACGGAAGCATCCGTTTCCGCTGCACAAGTCAGAATTTCCTTTCTTTTTTTGAACAGTTTCTGTCAAACCCGTTGGAATTGTTTTTTCTACTTGCAGCACCCTTAAAACTCCACCGAATGAGACCCTTGAAAGAGCACAATATGGAATGACACACACTCATCGAGATACTGACCCTGCCTGCCACTCAGATTTATTTCCCTGCATTGATGAATCTTTGTCTCTTGCAGACTGGGGCAGGTTTACCCTTCGTGGCATAGCGGCCGCAGTCCAAGCTTCCCAGCGGAAGGGAAGCGACGCCGATGGTGCGCCGGGGGAGCGGACACCCCATGGAAGAAGGAAGAAGATGGAAGGGCCGTTAGTAAACTGAAATGGTTGTTGACTAGGAGTTGCGCCGGCGACCAGTGCTCTGGGAACAGGAAAAGCTTAAACGATGACTGCTCATTTCCCATTGCAGTCGATCTACAGGACCCTAAAGATTTGGAACATCGACAGGGCATCGTGATCGTCGAGTCAATTGGAAACATCAATACAGTATCTACTCATGTTAGACATCACCGCTCAGATAATATCTTACCGACAAAACACATAAAACACAACCAAGGTGCGGTCAACCACGAGTCGACGACCCTGAGCCCCAAAGAAAAAGACAAGACTGCATTAGCCGACTCGTGGTGGCTGACCGTTGTGCCCGCGGAAGGCTTCCAACCGTCCCGCCAGAGTGTTCTAACATGGGTTTGAGAGACATGGGTTTTTACGACTGAAGCTTTCACAAGTGTACAGTAATCAACTATCAATCCAGAGTCTAGATTAAGACCTGCCGGTTTGGATCACTTGCAGGGGACCTTTTTTTTCTCTCTCTCGCAGTGAGGCTTTAATGTGCACATTACTGTGGCGTTGGTCTTGTTGAACTCGCGTGCATTTGAGTTCGCGCCTTTGCATGTTCGTTGAGAGCTGTCAGACACGCGGCAGAGGTCACTGGGGGTTCAAGAGAGGATGGGTTGAGTGACAGACATTTGTCCGGTGTCGGACATGCATATTCTCTTTGATCTAGGTCCGACAGTCACAGACAGAATGGTACTGTAGCAATTGATGAAGCTTATCCCGAATGTACTATGTAGCAATTGGTTGAAGGTTTATTGAGTTGGATGATCGTCTGCGATATACTCTCTCCGCCAATAACAGACTCTATCACCACGAATGAAGTCAACAACTCAAACCCCAATGTTCACAGACTCGCTCACAGACTCATTCTCAAGACCCCCAATCCCTTCCTACGCCCGCACAAACTCAATTCTGAGATCCGACCCTCCCCTCCGCAAAGTTCAAGTTCTAGGGCTACCTAATTCACAATCGCAATCCGACGCTATTGGTTAGCGTCTCCCTTTCAGTTTGATGCCTCGGTCGCAAGGCATCAATTCTAAACAGTGGTGATCATCTACAAACAAGGAAACCAGCTTAACTA
Organism: Fusarium hainanense; assembly: GCA_013618405.1. NCBI lineage: Eukaryota > Fungi > Ascomycota > Sordariomycetes > Hypocreales > Nectriaceae > Fusarium > Fusarium hainanense. The sequence continues at coordinate 38,959 of JABFEW010000054.1, read as the reverse complement.
GAGCCCCAAAGTGGATGAGATGAAGCATCATCCAAGAAGCTACAAATCCACTGATGCCGTCATGATTGTCATCAACTTTCCGATTTTGAAGCTCATTCTTATGCCGTCTTGCATCTGACTTGCAGTAGTCCATTGAGTATTGTACATCAGCGGAATTGACATTCAGACACTTTACTGTGCCGTACGTCTAATGCATCTCAACGCTATATCTGCATGCTCTTTACGTAGATATGAGAATCGAGATGAAAAGCACAGACACAGACTCAAAAGCCCAATTTATTCTTTCAAACTAACGGCGTTTTGGTGTAATTGGTTGGCAACAAAGTTCAAGCCATCGATCGAAAAATCAACAATTAATACAACGGGCCGTTTTATGTTTCACGGCTGCGGCTTGGGGCTTGCATTCCGGTCTAGAATTTGTTTTTCATAAATAGCATAATTCCGTGATGCTTCTTCAAAAAAACTTGGGTCCATCTTTTGAAAGGCAGTATTTACTCTTTGAGAAGCCTGCATTTGCCCATACTACAGAAGGTTCTCAACAGCATATTCAATGTAACCAGTCATCCCAATTGCGCGATCTGATCTGACCTGATTAACTTTCGACGATTTCCGTTCCTGGTGGCAAGTTCAATTGGGGCCTCAGTTCTTGTGTGGTTACATCGCTACTCTAATGCGCTCAAGTTTCTTAACCGATGTCACCCATCAAAAGCTCAATTCACAAACGGCTACAGTACCGAGCCCGAATTGCTGGATATGAACAGTGAGCCTCAATTGTTGGCGACGTCGAAGGACAACACTATCTATTGCGCGTTATGCAAGGTACTGTAACCGTCAGATGCACGTCACGACGGTTTACGGAATACCAGGGTATTCGTTCCCCGAAAGGCTTAACTGCTATCTTACTTCTGTAAGTTAAGCTTTACATGTCTGAGTTTGCAGCCGGTCAGACGTTGATGTTACTCTACTAGAGATGGATGCGTTTGAACTTGAATACCAAGGCCCTCAACATACAGGCCGGTTCGGTGGAAATACTGTGAATGGGAAGACCTTTGCATCAAGTCTAATGCGATTGGCGTCAGGAACGCGCAGCAATTCCTACATCCACACGTATCTCCACCTCGCTGACGAAATCAGAGTTTTCAGCAGTTGGGTGTCGTTAGTTACGCAGCCAGTTACTGTATCCATCGAGACAAGACTTCTTACACAGCGGCCCCACGCCGCGTTCTTGTCTTTGTCTGCAGCGGCTCCGAATGTCTCCGGATCATGATGTGCTGCGATGCATCGTGGAGGGGAGATGATCAGTCGATATGTAAGAAGTGGGCAAGGGATTCCTTGTCAGTGAGCATCGACGGTGCAGTACAGGGTAGAGTAAAGCAGATGCAAGTCAGAAAACTTCTCAAAGCCACTCACTCACTCTGCTCTCCTCTCATTTCTTTTTGCTATTGCAACTGTGCATTGGTTCAATCGTGGCAAAGGCAAGGGAGACAATGTCTGTCACAAATTGATAATGTCTCAGCAGTGAAAAACTCTTCAACTGTGGCTTGAATCCTGAACTTTCTTCTTCGAACAATGTCGAGTGTCTGCCCTGGCTATACCTAAACTGGTGAGACCAGCTATAGCGCGGCCACCGGACATGGGGTCCGGAGAGGTGTGTCTGTGTCGCGTTCCTGACGATCGCGACAAGGGTCTCTCTTTCGCGTGCGCGCCTCATCACGGTTCGGTTCTGCGGCTGACAATGCCCGGGACATGGTCGGCTTTGCCTATGACAAGCGATGCAGATACTCATATCGTTTATTAGGCGAAACGTCCGTGGAATGAGTCCAGAAGGGCCCTCGGGATGCTCGGCAATGCAATGCATGAGAGTAAGAAATGTTCATAGCGCTGCTATTGTTACTTCTAGCGAGAGATATCGTCTGACCGAATACTACCAAGTGGTTGTATCGCTGCCGCCGAATCTTATCGGAGTAGTACTTTTGAAGTATTGCAATTTCTTTCCTGCGAGGAGGAACGTACGGGTACAGCAAGCGCTTGCTCCTTGCACCAACTACTGCAGCCTCAATGTGACCTGGGCTGTCAACCGTCTGAACTCCTTTCATGAAACAATTCACCTCGGCAAGTGCACGTGGTCGGTATTCGGTGTCCAGCATGGATGACATGGCATTGGGATCTGCAACTGCAAGTCAGCCTCAGAGTACCGGCCGCTACATTGAGTACCTGTAGCCGCGGCTGAGACGCTCTACTGCAGAGTACTTTCTCAAGATGTTAGTTGGGCTTGTCAGTGAAGCGTCATTGCAACTATTCCCGGGTTGAGCCACCTGCAAGTGAATCTCACCGCTGCTGCAATCTTGCTATTTTGCTCTGGTTATCTGAATGAGAAAAAACTTGTTCAAGACTGAATCTTCCAAGTTCATGTGAACAGAGGCCCTGGCTCAATTAGTGGCCAGCGCGTTGTGGCGGATGCTCATTCGTCCAGCATGGTCCAAGGCTGTCAAAACCGCAGACCGGTATCCGCGGGGGAATCGATCAATTACTCTGAAGCAGCCACGATGCCTTGCCTTGCTGGGGCGAGGCTATCTTGTGATACCAAGTTTCGTACCATGGCATGTTCTGTCAGATTTGATAGCCCGGCTGTTCAGATAAGGCCTCACCGGTGTCCGGGGTATCAACGTTCCTGCATACTCTTATTACATGGCCTCGCGCTGCATGTACTGTAATTGGCATGTGTTTGCGGGATGAGATATCACACAGGGATATCTTCCTACGTGGGCAAATGTCGGGAGTTTGTCAGCCGCGGAATGAGAATGAGGTGATTGCGGAATGACGGTGGGATTACCGCCATGTAAGATGAGGCCTTTTTGTGGCGAGATACTTGTCAATTCAATTGAGTTCAGCATGTGAAGTGTGGGATATGTGGTTGTGTGTATCGATGTGTTGTATTCGGCGTGGTGTTCTGATCAGAGACGGGATATTGAGGAGAATACTGAGGCCGACGAGCTCCGACGTCGAGTGTGAATGGTTCAAGTTCTTTGTAGACGGCGACTAGCATTGCCCAATCAATATTGACTGTCTGTACGTTGAGTCTTTGCGGTTTGCCCGTGCTAACATTTCCATGCCTACTGGATGATGGCAACAACTTGGCTAACACTCTTTGCGAAGATGCCAGAGGATCGAATGTCCAATTCTAGAGGAACCAGCTCATGTGATATACAGTTTTCTTGCTGTGACCAGTGATTGATTGAAGCTCAAGACATTAATGGCCGGATATTGATGTTGACAATGTTTGTGTCTTGAGTTGGTTGTTGTACACTACTCTCGTTGTCGTGGGTATAGGGTAGTCGGTCTGCCATTTGGTATGAACTTCTTGAACAACACCCCTCGATTGTAAGCCGAATAATCCCTCTTGGCGGTTTTCGTCGCGATGAAGGGGCATGTGGATATTATTTGATTAATTCCGATGGCCGAGTATTAAGCATTAGCGATGTGTTGGAACACTGGTAGCGCCTTGTCACAATGTTCCAGATCCTCCTACCAACCGGCATCGGGCCCAAACCCGATTGATATGTATCTGTCGAGAAGTATGGCCGCGCCGACTGAGTTAAAAGTTCCAACGTGTATTCTGCAAAGCTCGCAATCGAGTACTACTCGTGTCTCATGTAGCATGCGATGAGTGGATGGCTTCGTTGCCGGGCATTGACTCGGAGTCGAGCGAGGACAACTCGTCGATAGTACTTTGAAGAAAGCTGGCGACAAGAACTATTCCAGGAAACTAGAACATGATGAGCGAGACGAATATGAGAGCTCTATCGGAGATGCAGTCGTCGATGCTCGGTGTGTAGTGACCGCTCCCGCGGGCGTAGCGCCCCGTCTCGGGTAGGCTGTTCCCATCGACGGTGTCACCAGAAATTGTTGATGAGGCTCCCATCAAACTGACGAAACCTGACTCCGAGGGCAGTAGGTAAGTTCAAGGCTTGTCTTGGAAGACTCGTCGGTCATGTTGCTGCCGCCACCGAATTGTCATGACAGTCATGGGTTGCACGACCTGGGCCTCGTGAAGTTCGCCTTTCCGGGTAGCTTCGACATTTTGACGAGTCACACTGACTGTCAATGATCGATGAAGTTCTGGAAGGCAGGTACTGCCCGACCTGCTCCTTCATTCCGTTCCGTTACGTGGTTCGAATCGACTGTTGGGGTTCTCGTAGCATGACACTCGTCTCTCATTGCAGACGACAACACTCTAAGCAATAAACAAATAGCTAAAAGTTATCGCAAACGAAGCTTCATATCTACGATGTAGAAGAGAAGTGCGAATATCGCCCCTATAACGATATCCCAGCTGAGCTGACTGTGCCTACCTATCTCCCAAGCTGACCACCCTCCCAGATAGGCCTTTTAGCCCTTTGATGAAACAAACCTAACGATAAGGCTTTCCTAAGGTACCATCACGAAACTCAGACGCAACCAACAAGTCATCAGCTGACATACCCCGGATGATGTACTCCGGATCGTGACGATACTCGGCAATCGAATGCGGCCCCACTCCGGAGGTTGCACTCGGGATCTACGCAATCCTTGGTAAGAGCCTCAATAACCAGGCCAAGACATCTAAGTAGATGAACATTACCATAGCACTCTTACTGATAGGTGGTGGTAACTCAGTTGTCAAAAAACAAGGTTCACAAGCGATGCACAATGCCAGATTTAGCAAAGGTTGTGGGTGTCATGGGTGCAATGGTGACGTGAACTGACAGCTGAATGCCAAGGATGTGGGTTATTTACGCGTGTCTTTTCGTTTATCGATTGTCTTGTCGTATCGCTTTCAGTATCTTGGTGGTAATAGTGCGTGGTCCTGTTTGGTTGTTGCTTGCCATGATCGTCTTCAGCTGAGATTTTGTGACGTCATGATTCACGATTAGATGTCATGATACTCCTCCCCTGCCAGTTTGACGTAGGCGGCGGGGTATTCCCATTCCAATTCCAGCTTGTCAACAGATATGAATAGCCAAGGTAGCTTCTTAGCTTTTCACCTTGTTCAACTATCGCTTCAACTGCCACGGTACACATCATGGCTACAACATCCGACGACCCCAACCGTCGGTTCTCGACAGGCACGACAGCCGTAGGCAGCGAACCCGAAATCGTCCCAGAACACACAGAAGAGGCCCCAACCGTTAGTCACGCCCTGGCCGAAGAATCCAAAGATCTAGACTTGAGCGAAAAAGGCGCTGCCCAACTCGAACACGGCGATGTCGAAGTCAAGAACCTGGGATGGAACGAGGAGCCGCAAGCCGTGCCGCATCTTGTCGGTGGCCTCAAGAATGAAGATGTCTGGACTTTGATTCGTCGTTTCGATAAGCAGGTGTTTTACGTCAAGAGCATCGACGAGCCCCCGCTGGGAATGCTGGATATGAACATTGCGGATGACGAAGAGTTTTCTCCCGAGAAGCTTAGGGCGCAGATTGAGAGGCTTTATGTGTCTGTTTTCACGCAGCTGTTTTCGTTTTGGAAGCATATTGTCAGACTTCGATCGTGGAAGGAGACGAGACGGACTTCTGCTTTCTTGGGAGTGTATACCCTGGCTTGGCTGCTCGATATTCTTGGCCCGACGATTATCATCTTCCTCGTGATCCTGATCTGGTACCCTGAGGCTCGCGATATTTGCTTCCCTGGTGCACCGCCATCACTGATTGACTCCAAGACTGGAGGAGTCAAGACACCGGCTGCTGGTGTGCTCGCTTCTGATGACTCTGTTACTGGCGCGCCGGAGAAGCACAAGGGCGAAGCAGCTGAACAGGAGGCTCATAGCTTTGTGACGAGCCTTTCAACGGTATGTTCCGGTGTGAGTTATGATTTTATTGCCTTTGCTTTCGCTTGACAGAAAAAGACTGATGAGGGAGTAGATTGTTGTTAGTACTGCTGCTGGAAAGCATCCCCAGACGGATCCCGACGACGACAGCATTGCGCCTGACCCTACGAAGCTTACCGAAGAAGCTACAGAGGCTAAGCAAAAGTCTCTGGGAAACAATCCCCATGCCAAGCACAACAGGGCCAAGAAGCCAGTGTCGAACGCTGTCTGGGATAAGGCTCGTCCCACGATGCACATGATCGCCGACTTTGTCGATACCTGGGAACGCTTCGGAAATGCTCTTAGTCCTGCTGCGCCTTTCCACCGTCATCGACCCAAGTTCATTCTTATTGGTGTTCTTGTACCTATGCTTCTCGGATCGTACTTTACGTCTCCCTACATGGCCATGAAAGGTATGGGATTCGGCGCTGGCTTTGGGTTCTTTGGTGATCCTATCATTACACCTGCTTTGAACTTTATCAACAGGACGTATCCTCGCTGGGAGAAGTATGTCGAATTGCGAAACACTATTCTTCGAGGTGTTCCCACCAATGCGCAGCTGGCTATCACTCTTCTCCGTATTGGGGAGAGGAACAAGGCCCCTCTGCCACCTCCCCCTACCTCGGATATTCCTCCCGCGACCGAACCTCACGAGACTGCTGGCGAGGGTCTCGAACATTTAGGTGTGTACTACTGATTGGATGTAGAAGTGAGCCTGCTAACACCACCAGAAGGAGTATCGCAAGCCGAAATCACCGCGGCTGTACAGCCCGATCCTAACGTTATTCATGAAGAAGAACACGAACAGGAAGAAGAAAAGACAAAGCACAAGAAATCTCATCGTATTATGAACTTCATCAAGGGTACTGCAAAGGGCGGCGTAACCACAGCTCTAGCCGCCGACAAAGCCAAAGCAAAGGCAGGCGCCCATCACGCAAAGAACCGTCTCGGCGTGGTAAAGGGTGAACAGCCCAACCCTATTACTGGTCCCATCCGTTTCCCTTGCCGATACAAGGGTAAGAAGGGCCACGCTTACATCACAGCTACAGCTACCACGCCCGCTGTTAGCTGGACGATTGAGCTTGAGGACCTTAAGCCAGCTTGGACGGTTTCCATTGGCGAGATTGACGAGTTGAAGAAGATGGGTGGTCTTGGTTGGAAGAGCAAGATCATTGTTGGTTGGGCTATGGGTAGTGAGATTGTTGATGGGCTGATTATCAAGACTAAGGATGGCAAGGAACATCATCTTACGGCTGTTAGTATGAGGGATCAATTGTTTAATCGGTTGATTTCTATGGGGAGTCAGATGTGGGAGGCATGGTAAACGATGCATGGTACTATGGCGAGTTTGGAATGGGTCATCATGTTTGTTTAGCATTTGGAGTTTTGGGTAAAAGTGCATGTAATAACACGATGAATACGAGATACGATGATGTGGAATCATTTTTGAAGAGCTGCCACGTCGTGATGTTTGCTTGGTAATCTGGGGTTAATGCGAAATCGGAAGCTATCGTGAAATGCGGGGATGACGTCAATTAACCAACCAGTGGAGTTGAATCAAGATGCTTACAGCGCACCATCTTTCAGCTACACATTCAAGCCTCGGCACAGTGTCTGTAGCTAAGATTGTTTCACGATAAAAGAAACAAGAATCCAGACTCGAATGCCTTGTTTATGCACCACAAACTAGCCACTCAAGACACTACTCGATCTATCCTCGCAAACTAGTCCTCTCTCATCATGTCAGAACCATACGATCTCACAACCACAGACTCCAACCTCGTCTGCGACACATGCGGCACACACTTCCCAACCACATCCCTAAAAACATGTTTCATCTGCGACGACCCACGTCAATTCGTGCCTCCAACCGGCCAATCCTTTTCTACACTAGCTTCTCTCAAAAAGAAGCACCGTAACGAGTTTACCTCTTGTGCTACTGATCCGGATATCACGTTTATTACGTCTACCCCAAAACTTGGGATTGGACAGCGTGCTATTCTTATTAAGACGCCCAAGGGTAATATCCTCTGGGATTGTATTACGTTGCTGGATGATGAGACTGTCAGGAAGATTGAGGAGATGGGTGGGTTGAGGGCTGTTGTTATTTCTCATCCGCACTTTTATAGCGCGCATGTTCAATGGGGACGGGCGTTTGGATGTCCTGTTTATCTTGCTTCTGAGGATATGACTTGGACGACGTTTTCTTCGTCTGAACAAGTCCCTCTGACGTCTACTGCAACGCCGATTTTGGATACTGGTGCAACAGCCATCAAACTAGGCGGTCACTTCCCCGGCTCTATGGTGTTGCACTACAACAAGAGGCTTTTCATCGCCGATACACTCATGACCACAGCCTCAGGTGTCGGGGACTGGAGTGTTGATGCAAGCGGTGCTGAAAGATCCCGACCAGAAGGACTGAATTCTTATTCTTTTCTGTGGAGTATTCCTAATTTTATACCGCTTGGTGTAGAGGAGATGGTTAGGATGTGGGGGATCTTGAAGGAGTGGGAGTTTGAGAGGACGTTTGGAGGGTTTATGGGGATGGATGTTAGGGGGGATGCGAAGAAGAGGGTTTGGGAGAGCATGAAGATTCAGGCTGGGTTTATTGGGGAGAAGGATTTTGAGAGTAGAATTTAGTTTACATCTGTATCTGATGAATGATGAGATGAGATGAGATATGAAGAGGTGTTGTAGTATGTTTATTTAGTTTTAGTAATTACAATAATAAATGTAGTAAACCAGTGCCATTCTGATGTGGGTATCGATCATGCTTCCTTTTCTATCTCCCTCTGACGCCTTAAAATAACAATTAAAATATGTGAGAGGATATTATTCCTTCTTCCAGAACTTCCACTTTTGCTTGGTCGGTGATGAAGGGCATAAGTAGCGGTTAAGTAATTCGCGACCTTCATCGGGGAGATCGATAACGGACTCGTTTAGAGTATCGATGATAAAACGGTTTGCTGCTGTACTGTTAGTAACCCATTCCCTTAAGGATAATTGACAGAGGGGACATACGCATTAGGTCGATACCGTCTTCACCAGCATCAACAGCCATATCTATCCTCGTAGAATTATAACATCCGTAACGAGATTGTAGCTCAAGCATACATCTCCATAATTCTCTTGTTTCGTCGAGGGTCATGCTTTCGCAGCTGCGTTCGGAGCATGTGCTTGCTTGGCGACTTCTTTGGTTGCTTTCATGCTCGGGTTTGTTGGTTGGCTCTTCGCTGGGACTCCATGTTGTGGTGGGGAGGGCGATGGGACCGGGGTGATGTTCACGATACATTGTGTAAGTGATTGAGTAGTTGAGTTGAGTAATTGAAGTGATGGGTTGATGGAATGAATTGATAGAGAGTTGTGTTGAGAAGTGAGGTCGGTTTATATCAATCCCTTCAACTGTCTTAGAATATCCCAATCTCCTTTCGTCGTTGCTTTTTTTTTCTTCGTCTTGCCCTTAGGCTCTTTTTCTTGTTCAGGGCGGTTTGGGCTGATGAGTTGTCGCTGGGTAGTGGGGGCCCAATATGGCAGGCTAAACCCTGCTATTAATTGATCAAAGCGTAATAATCAGGTACGAATGAACCCTTTCAAGTAAACAAAATAATTATGCGGTGGGAAACGCTTATTAAATAGACAATGCCCAAACGGTGATTACCGACAAAGGGGGGGAATAAATGGGTGTTGGGAGTCAGCGGGAGGGCGCCACTTTGTAGGGTCCAAGACTTGTTGACTTGACTTTATTAGATCATGAAAAAGTTGACGTCTTGGAGGGTGGGTGAGTCACATGTGTGAGATATGCAGAGTACAGTACATTCACTACTATCTCTAATGCTAGGGTAGATCAGGTCTGTTGTCATGGAGAGAGAATTTGACGACGACATCAGTGATCGACTTTGCATGCTCGGCAGTTGTACGTACTACCGACCACCAAATAAGATAAGTGGTCGTCACTCAAGCTTCAAATAGGGCAAAGAGGGCGCGTGTCACTGATGATCTGCGGCCCAGAACTAGCCGTGGTCGCAAGCCTCAGCCAAGACGATTCATTGCTGGCTGTGTCATGAGACTAGATGATGATAAGCTTTCAGAGATATGGCTGTAAACATAAAAATGGATGAGTGAACAATGACGCTACTAGAACCCTCAGATTGCGGCGTCAGTCATTTTCACTGATAAGAACAAGACATCCGCTACAGCCGTGATGAATGATCATGCAAAGATAGTAATTGAGTCACAGTCACAAGCCAGATAAATAAGGCTGAAGGGAAGGGAAGGGAACTATCCGAAAGACCCTTGGATCCACTTGATCCTCATCAAGTGGATGAGGTTAACGCCATCTTGTTCTTTGGTCGGTGTGGCTTTTTTGTCAGTTGATGGCATGTAAGGGAGTGACATGCATTGCCAAGTGAGGGTTGACATCCATATCCATTTGAGGTGAGTGAAGTTGATGATTGTCATGAATGACAAGTCAAATGCACTTCGCCTCAACAAATGCGTCTTTTCACTACGAGTATGATATATGCTTCTTGGCGACACGTAATTAATTACTCACGATGTGATATCTTGACTGTGGCGCGGCACGGCAGGTTTCCACGACAGCCAACTGCAACTTTAACAGCCAACTTCATCGTACGTAACATCCATCATTCACTGCGGCGCCGGCTGAAACTTGGAGGCTTAAAGATCGATCGAGACTGGTCTTTTTATAGAAGTGGTCAAAGTTTATTTATTTGACGTTTGCAATTAACGCTGTACTACATACAGTATGAAGATAAGCTGGTGGTGAATTAGTGTTGACGATAAGGCTTGACAGCTGAAGGTCCTAGCTTCGGTGAGTTCCATTACTTGGTCACATCTGACGAGAAATGTTGGGAAACCTTCGACCTGGTGATGATCATCGTGGTAATCGCTTATCCGGACCTCTGAGAATGAGAGGAAAGTCTCGATTGCGTTATCAATTGAGTTTGTTGTCGGCAGTGCTTGTCTTGGCAGATGGAATTTATCGCAGCACGAGCCTACTAATACTGAGTATTAGATGCAATATACTCCATCTCAATGCTACCCGATAGCAAGAAGTTCTAATTTAGTTGAAGCCATGTCAAGGCAGGTATATTTCGTTCCCTGTCATTTCTCACTTGCGTGGGATTGGCCCTTCTTACTGAGCAGACAGACTTGCAATATCACGACAATCAACCGCCTCTGGCGAAGTCAATAGGCCATTATTTTATATAGAAAGGGAAAACTGGCCAGGGAATAAGAGATTTTGTTAAAGTATCGGACCATTTATACAGCATCCGTCAACAGTTGCCTTCTAGCGCAGTCTGATCCCAATAGTTTGACTCTTCAGCTCGTCTAGAACCTATGCCAAGACCCAGATTCAATAGTCCAATCCCCTATTTTATGAACAATATACATACTCATGATTTACGGAAATAAAAACTTATTTATATGTAACTGTTTTATCTCACTCGCTCTGGTAACTGTCACTCGTTATTTGCCGTTGCTAACATGCGTTTCGCTCTTTTGTGTTCAATTGCCCTTCAGGTTGATATCGTTGTTGCGGGTCTTTGTAAACCTCGTCACTAGACGGACAGTAAGTCGAATTCTTTGATCCTTAAGAGACCAAGAACTGATTGTCGCATAGGCTCTGTATCCCCGGCGGTTAGTTCGACCGTTCTTGAAACCAGTTCTGCTACGACCACTGCTACTACCGGTGATGCACTTTCAGATACAACCACCGGGGCTACCTCAACTGCTTCTGGGATAAGCTCTGAGCTTGATACTGCCGCTACCTACGTTGTATCTTCGGATACGACCGCGACTTCGGATGTCACCATCACAACTACTGCTTCTATCGAACCGACTACCAGTGCCGCGACATTCACCTCTAAGGACGAGAGGACCACTGAGGCATTGACCACTGACGTATCATCCATGTACACCGAAGCAAGCACCATAGCCCAGTCTGAAACGACAACAACCGCTGCTGCTGCTCCCATCGAAACCTTTCACGTATTCGCCGACGACAAAGGCCTCCTAATGGGCCTACTCGTCGATACGTCTGCCCAACTTGGCTTCTTCCGCCCCAATGCACCAATCCTTGACTTCACCATCGATCCCACCACATCCTTCGTGGTTACAAACAATTTATATATGTGCGTCAACTATAACGTGGGACCTTACCAGCCGTACTTGGTAGTGCTCTGCGATGAGAGTCGAAGAAACGAGATTGAATGGGGCTTCCTCACTTGTGAAAAGGCAGTTGATCATGGTCTTGCATGCTCTGTCCCCGGCATGACGTGCGGAATGGATATGAATAGTATGACTCGCGTATGTGGTCCCTTGAACGGTGTATTTTCACAGTTCTATTTAGAGCCGCAGGGTTCTGCCTTTGGTCTTCGTTTGGGCTCCAAGGACCATAATCCTGGTGGTTCAATTACGACTATTGCTCTCCAGACTACGTAATGCTAGAGGAATGTTCAGAGTGTCAAAAAGTGACAGTTCTACCGGTTACCTTCTTTGTATATATTGAGTCAAACTATAACATCGTACACTGGCACATCGTTTGACTCCTGCTGTGACAGAAAACATCCTCTCAGCCCTAACACTGTCGAAATAAGCTTTCGTAGTCAGGACTAAGCTTGTCTGATCGATCTGTTGGTCAGACTTCATGCAGTCAGCCCACTAACTCCGAAAAGAGAAAGTAACCGGTTGTTCCGTCTTACGCTCCGACGAGTTGGATGGGTGGTGGTAGCATGCAACGTAAACAGTGAAAGTCAATTGATCTTACTGCATGGTACTGGCCTCAGGCCATGAGTGTTGTATGTGTAGGCACTCCACCAAACACGGCCATCGTCATCTATAAGACTTATAATCAATTGGTGGGTTAATGGGGGTGAAATTAGAAAACTTCATCTCGAAAAAGACTGTACTACTATCCTCAGCTCGTGTTCCGTCAGGCAATTCACTAAGGCAATCTCCCCCTCAACGTCGTTGTTAATGAATCCCCAACATTGTCCAAGCTATTCCTCCAATGACCGATACAAACTGTCCAGCATACCAGGAACATATCTTTCTTTCATATTATCCGAATAACCCATAACCGAACCATGAATCCATTTGAAATCCGCTCGAGTGGTGAAGTACATTCCTCCATATCAGATTGGGGGGTTCGGCTGTGACCCAGACGTAGACGTACATGTCGACAAATGGGCGGAAGCTCGGAGTGAAGCTGATCACTGCGTTCTCAAAAGACTAGTACAAGCGCAATACTCCCTCCGTTCCATCATCTACGAACAACAACCGGCTATAGCGGAAGGTGAATACTATTGCGGTTATGTTTACGTGTCGCAAGGCCATGGAGGACTCAGATGTCATGCTGTCACCGGTAGTTTTGCATGCCCACCGGCCAATGCAGAACTCCAAAATTTCCCGACCACCTCAAATTCGATCTGAGGGAGATATCGCGATCGTCGTTGTATCGAAAGTCAAGACACATTTCTCCGTCATCGACAGTCATTCCATTGCCCAGCGATATTCCTAGACGACCCGGCACTTTCAGTGGACCAAGTATGCCCGAGCACAGTCCAGCTTCTGATAAACACAACAGAGCTTATCTTCACCTGCAGAAAGACTGATATTGCCCTGGCTGAAACTGGCACCAGTTGATCTGTTTGATCGAGATATTCCCGCTGAACAAATTTTCCGCTTTTCTCGGCGTGAACCAAGTATGTCTTGTCGCCTACATCGCAAAGACTGTAGGAGCCTGAGACTGGGCCAGGAGTATTCCATTGACTGAGTGAGGACTAGATTTGGGCGTCAGATTCGAGATTTGCTGCGCATAGATACGCATCTTTGGAGTCAAATCAGAGGGCCCGGAGCTTGTTGTCGTGTAATGCAAGTGAGGCTTGATATAGCGGCATGATGGTATCCTTAGCTGTGTCGCAACAGGTGAGTCGCAACTGAATGAGCCGCGAGGTTCTGCATCAATCGGACAACCGATTTACGAGCATGTCGTGGCCGAGCGCAAGTTGGAGCTTACCTGAGGCTATGACAGCGGGTTGTAGTCATGATGGGCAGCCTTTCTTTGGTCCTCAACGGCCTGCCGGCGAGCTACCAAGAATGAATTTAAAATGAGCTGAATGCTTGTCGTGTAGTGCAATACAAAGAATCGCAACATAGCTGCGAAGTCGGGGTGGGCGGTTTGGCCCTCAGTCAAGACTTCGAGGGTGTTTCATCGCTGGCTGTTCTTCTTGACAACCTCGCCATGGAGTTCGTGGGCTGGGCCATTCATCCAGGCGTAGAATTAACAGACATGAGTTCAAATAGAGTCGGATGAGAAAAGGAAGACATAAAATAGGCGTCCCTTTGCCGTGCAGTCCAATGCACGCGCTCCGCTTCCCTAGAAGTGAACATCAATGCGCGGCATTTGGGCGCGGTCAAACGGTTGTTTCAAGCTCATCGTGGGAACAATCCAATAAAGGCCGTTGTTTGGTATATTGTTTGTAAGGCTATCTAGAGTAGTTAGTGAGAGACCTCACATGCTCACCTGCTGTCTCCCTGATCTAATGTGTTCTACCCATCATCGCTTGGGATCATCTGATGGAACAGATGGGAAGTAACCAGGCTTTGATGCTCGTTCCCGATCCTGTTTCGCGGCCTCGGCTTGTCGCTTCTTCAACAATCTCTGTTGGTAAAAGGCGCTGCGCAACATTAGTAATTTTCTCAAGTGAGATGAGTGTGACCTACGTTTTCAACTCAAACACACGAGGCTCTTCTTCAGGCGCAGGACTGCTCTCTTCTTTCTGTACCAATTTGTCAGTCAAGCCCAATTCATTGACTCAACTCACTCACCTTATCCTCATCCTTCTTCTCGTCTTTATCCTTATCCTTTTCCTTATCCTTATCATCCTTCTCTTTGTCGTCTTTATCTTTCTTGGCTTCCTTTTCCTTCTTCTTCTTTTGCTTCTCTTCGTACTCTTTCATGACGCGCTCCTTTTCCTCGGCCAACTCCTTCTCGCGCTTCTGTTTGGCAGCTTCCTCATCGATCTTTGGCGTCGCAAAATACTTGTCTTTCAAGTGAACAGGGCAGACAAAGAAGAAATCCTACCATGTGAGTGCATGAGCTTATACTTCTCTGTTTGTTCTTTCAGATACCTTTTTGTCTGGTGTGATTAACACGGATGTGCTTGACTTGTAGCAAATGTCGCATGCTTTGGCAGCTGAATCAGCAACCTTGCGGTGCGTGTAGAGGTTTGGGAATGTGGTTGACATGATGAATATGGATGTCAGTATTGAAGATCTTGTGCTTGTACGAAAAGAGACGCTTTGTGCCTGACAGCTTGCATCACTTCAAAAGATGAATCGGGCAGCTCGCGGGGAAGGAAGCGCCGACCGCCTGACGTCAGATGCTGATAGGGCGAGGTTCCCCTGTAAATCAACAGCAGCGCCTGTAAACCACTAAAACTGGCAGCTCTAGCGCCATGACCCTGACTAATAGGCGCCCTCCATCATGAATCGCTATCTTATCGCAACTCTCCATTAGTTCCAGGAAATATGATGACCTATGCACCCTCATTGCCACGACCAACAGTAAACAATTCTTCACCCATACATATTTTTCACACCCAATCTTTTCCCACCAAAAAGTCGTGATCGAATCACAGCTAGACGATTGGATTCCAACATGGGCAAAATTCTTGATACAGACAAGTTGGGCTCTGTATTTGGTACCCGGCCAGATATTCTACAAGGCATTCAGAAAGCAGCAGGTAAACACACAATGCCCCTGAATGTATTATTCACAATATACTAACGAGAATCAAGACTCTCCCACTCGAATCGCTTTGTTCAACGAAATTGCGACACATGTCTACGATCAATTATTAAGTGGAAGCACTGAACCCGCGCACAAGAAGAGAAGAGTCGACGTCCAGCAAGCCAATGGAGCTGCCAACGGCACGAAAGCTCCCGTCAAGACCCAGACCAACGCCGCGGATGAGACTGTTCTGTTGGAAATAAAGGAAATCTCGGTTTCCGTACCTCAGAGGAAGAAGTTTGAGTTGTGTTTTACAGACGGCCATATTTATGCTCGTGCGCCAAACACCACAGCTCCTATTCCAGCCATAACATACGCGTGGTCAGATATTGGTACGCGTTATTGATGCTATTGCATGGCCTGAGCTAACTTTGCGCCAGAACATGTCTTTTACCTCCCCGTACCCGAGAAGAACCAGGTCCAGCACAACTACGTCCTTTTCCCACGAGGAACATGTCTCCCCTCTAAGACGAACCCCCCGACCGAAGAGCCGCTCGTCTTTACAGTACCCGCGACAGCGCCCAAGCAGGGTACGATAGGTGGACCTGACGCTGGAAGTGCGGCAGCGGTCTCAGACAACTACAAGTCCCTATTCCACTGGGCCTTAAACCGCCACCTGAAGCCCATTGGTATCGATATTACTTCGGCCAACCCTGGCAAGTTCCATAGCATGGTGCGACAACCTCACCGACCGAGCGAAAAGGCTGTCCATGTCAAGGCATTCAGGGGCTCCAAGGATGGATACCTGTTCTTCCTCGAGACCGGCATTCTCTGGGGTTTCAAGAAGCCGCTTATGTTTATTCCTCTGAACCGCATTGCGGCGACAAGCTTTACAAACATTCTCCAGCGAACGTTCAACCTTTCCGTGGAAGTGTTCGCAGGCGAGGGCGATGCGACAGAGGAGGTTGAGTTCTCGATGATTGATCAGGAGGACTACGGCGGCATTGACGAATACATCAAGAACAAGCGCCTACAAGATCGAAGTATGGCCGAGCAGCGAAAGGCCAAGCTCGAGCTGGCTGAGAACCGCGCAGCAGCCAAGAAGAACGGTGAAGAAGATGGAGAGGGTGAAGCGGCTGGTGGTGATATCTCGGAGCTTGCAAAGGCGCAAGTGGACCTCGAGCAAGCTCTGCAGGATGAAGAGGATGAAGACGAGGAGGATTACGATCCTGGTAGTGATGCGGACTCTGATGGCTCAGGAGAGTCTGATGAAGATGACAGTGACGATGATGAGGATGACGACGATGATGAGGGAGAGGATGGTGAAGAGGGCGAAGAAGGTGAGGATGCTGAAGGAGAAGCCGAGGCGTCAGAGGAAGACGATGAGGATGTCAAGCCCGAGCCAGAGATCGTCAAACCTGAGCCAAAGGCTAAGCCCGCACCAAAGGTTAAGGCTGAACCAAAGACCAAACCCGCGCCAGCACCAGCACCTAAGCCCGTCCAAGAACCTGTCGTGAAGTCAGGTTGGGCAGCATTGAGAAGCGTCCCTCGAGCACCTGCTCCAGCAGAGAGTATGGATTTGGACGATGAGAAGTTTGACGTTGTTTAAGATGATGGATTCAGGCTTGTTTGTGATGATAGATCCGGCTGTCAATGTATGGAGCTATGGTGCATAGAGGAATACATGAATGTCACTTGTTAAATATGGGGTGCAGAACAAATATTTATTGGTACATATACTGCTTCTAATCGCAGTGAAGATAAAGTCCAATTAATGGTAACGATAGGGCGCTAGCAAAACCCATTGGTATCATGTCGCAAACTAAAAAAGAACAATCTCATGACGCTTCGTCTCATTACTTCTGAAAGCAGCGCACTTCCGTTCGTCCACTTCGGTGGTAATCAGCGAGTGGCATGTTACACTATTCCTGTCAGCACAGCCCCATCATCACAGGATCTTAACAAACTTACGTTTCCACACTGATGGTGAACATCCTTAAGTGAAGAGATGCAGTAGGGGATACATCCCAAACAAGTAAAGAAACAAACACCCGCAGCAATAGCACTGCATCCATTAGCATACGATTATTCTTATCGGGTCAAGGAGTATACTCACTGTGTCATTCCTCCAGACTCAGCCTTTGTGACAGTCATAGCTCTAACACCACAGCTGGTACAAACTACCGGTGCACTTTGACTCTGCAGATTCTGGATTGGCATGCTCTGGTAGTTCTGTTGTTGGGCTTGTGGGAAGCCACCCTGCTGACCCTGCTGTTGTTGTTGGTGAGGGTTGAAGTTACGATCTTGCTGATCATGTTGGTGTGTAAGAGGTGGTTGAGCAAGAGGAGAACTGCCCATGTTGTTGTTCTCGTACTGAGGCGGCTGTTGGGTCTGCTCAGGATGTTGCTGACCCTGCTCGTAGTAGCCCTGCTGAGGGTGACTGTAGTTGTTTGGTGTAGCAGCTATGCTCGTTAGTCTCTGATACCATCCAAATGCATGTAAGATAGGAACATACTAGGTTTCTCCATTGTGAATATTGATACGATAAACGATACGATAATTACTAGATCAAGTCCATAACAGGAACCGTCCTGCGCTCCAACTTATAAACATTTCACGAGTGGCGTAGTCCCCGGCCATTGCCTGTTTCTCTCCCTTCACACCGTCTTGGCAGGTTAGGTCATAACATTGCACAACAAGTCAAGGTGGTCTGCGATGTCACGAAGGATCGATCACCATTGGTCACGTCGTGTTAATCTTCCTCACGAAGTCTGGGCGAAGGACGTCACGAGCTTGGCGTTTGGGTTGCTGTAAGTGCCAAGTGTGGCGAGTCGTGGCTGTGCTGGGGGTACCCTTGTGGCAAGTGGGGATGCGTCATGCGGAGGCAGATTGTCCTCTAAGGATTAGGATACAGAAATAAAGCAGTCTAAGTCCCGGTCTAAGCTGGTTCAAGATGACTAAATTATTTCATCTCTTATGCTGGCCGGGGTCAGTTCTTCTGACAGCTCGAGAGGAGGATTGATTAAGGACGTGGAATTTGGCTGTCGGATGAAGGATTTGGGCTGCAAGGTTGAGTTGTTTGTTAGGCAGGGCTGAAACCAAGCACTCCAAAGAAAAGTGACTGGAGTTGACAGCACATCATTCATGCTCGAATATCTCAACTAGGGCAGATACTGCGCTCAGACCAATTCCAGGTTCTGTGACTGTGATATCTCTCTGATGCCTCAAGCTGGGAGCGCCAGTACATAGGACCAGACCCCAAACCTTGCTCTCAACCAATTAGCGTCCGGTATGGTGTAGTGGCTAACATTTCGCGCTCTCATAACCTGAGAGATCAAGTACCGCGGAGCCCAGGGTTCGATTCCCTGTACCGGAGTTTCTTTTTGCATCTTGTGTCTCTGAACAACTAATCATCACCCTCTCTCTCATGTTTCCTTTTTGCTTCCGTCAATCGTCCCTCTCACCCCGCCAGTATCAATCAATCTTAACTCCCAAGCCGGTCAGGAAAGCTTATCGATACGTGCATTATCTTATCACTCCACACCGCACGTGACCCCACTCCAAACTTTCCACTCCATCAAGCATCACGACCCTCACCCAGTCTCGTCTCGCTCGTCGTCGATCAATTCAATCCCTAGCGATTCGCGAAAATGGCCGGCCGTCATAAACCCATCCGTCTCCCTCCCCTGAAGACTCTGCGGGTGCACAACCCCAAGCGCCAGGTCGAGAATCCATGCATTGCTATCATGTCTAGTGTTCTCGGTACGTCCCCCCAATGTTCCTAGCTGCCTGATCACAATTGCACGCAGAAGAGTACAATCTCCTGCGCGGGGAGATTGTTCGTGTGAGGAAGAAGGTTAGGCTAATACTTTGGCAGCATGCTGGGCTTCAGCAGGTTACAACGCAACAGGCTGCGCAGCAGTAGAGAACCAACTCCGCAAATGCATGGACGGTCCCGCGGCTCCTCCTGCGCCTACGAATACTATCAACTACCACCTGGCGCGTATGCAAAAGTACATGACCGGACCCCGAAAGCAGAACTAGATGGGACCGAAGAGATAGAGGCAAGCGACAGGCGGGGATGGCACGATTGGGGAAGCAGACGTACAATGAAGGACTTCACGACTGGATGGAACAGGGACGTCGGTGGAAAAATAGCGCTACTTTGAATGAACGCAGAGGAAGATATCAAGCTGTATAACAATACCACGGGGATAGAAGATGTGTACACATACTGTACAATACAATACGAATGACTACAACTCAAGACCCAAACAACCGACCATCAAATATTAACCTACTTCTTCATAAGGGACAAACTCATTCATGCACGACATCACAAGTGACAAGCTCATTCATTCAAAGTGTTTGCATTCAACTACATCTGCAAATCACGCTCTAACTATAACTGCTACTACTCCTCTACCCATCATGAGCGCACACCCATCATATAAACGACACCCCGGAGAAGAACAAAAAGAAGAGAAGAAAAAAAGAACGACAGAAACGCCCCCAAATCTTATTAAAGCGCCGAACCCATGAAAAAGAAAATGTGTAAATGATCCCATACAAGTACTGAACGATGGGAAGTGTATGACGAGACGTGCTAAGAATGATGGAACCATTCTATGCAAGACAGCCCGTCAAAAAATAACCCAAAAGAAAAGTGCGTCCCGTTTGGAACGAAAAGAGTGGCTCGAGTTGGCAATGTCTCGTTAGATAAAAGGAGATGATGAGTTGTTTTTCGAAAAGTCGAGTTTCGCTTGCCGTGTCTATATGGTATGATGTCGGCCAACCGTTCCAGACGCCCTTATTCGTTATCGTGCCATAATATATGAATGGTTTTTTTATGTTGTTTTGTTTTGCCGTGCGCCGAAAAATGCGGTAATGATCCGTGGGTATCCCAAGCACAATGCTACCTTTTCTCTCCGGGGTGTCGAGCTCTATATAGCGCGCGTGGTCTAGGCGAAGAGCTTTATCTCTTGCGCGCGTTCTAGGCGGTGTCGCCGACGCAGAAGAGCTCTATCTCTCCCACGCCTCCAGAGTACACATTCTCGCGCCACTCCGTAAAGGCGATCTGGATATCGTCATCACCCTCAATAGCAACATAATCGCCATCCTCATCACGGTATCGAAGCTTGAGCATGCCCTTGCTGATGCTGCTAGTTGTGAAGCGGGCGAGCTTAGCATCGATACGGTCGACCAGAGACTGGTACGTGATGTTGAAAGCCACAACCAGAGTAACGTAGTTGCCTGACTCGCAATTCACTCGAACCTTGAGTTGTGTTGGCAGAGGCATGTCGGGGCTCAGTGACGCTGATGGTGGTGGCATTGTTGCTGTGCCCTGAGCTGGAGACACTGTTCGTGAGTTTGCAGCGGCGGCATCGACACGGAGTTGCTGGTTTCCACCGCCTGGTGTGATGGATCGTGGGTGAATTGGTTGAGCAGGGAAATGGTTCATGCTACCACCCACACTTCCTGTAGGCTTATGCATACGTTCCCGCTGAGCTCCTGGGCTGTTTGTCTGAGCTCGAGTTGGTTGATCGTTCCTTGGTGAGCCTGTTTGGTCTCGAGAAATGTTATTGGCGTGGCCAGGGTGCAAGTGGGAGGGAATTCCAGGCACTGCAGGGATGTTTCCGTGGCTAGGTTGGCGAGTGCGTGGCATTCCAGGTCCGTTGATATCGGGAGTACTGTACGAACGGTTCCTGTGCTGTGCTGCCAAAGCGGCCTGACTGTTGGAGGCCATCGCTGGTAGAGAAGGTCCTCGAGGATTGCGTTGAGGGTTTGGTGAAGGACCATCACGAGATGGAGCGCGGGGCATCGCCGGGGCAGTGTATCGGTTGCCGTGGGCATCTTCCCATTGTTGCGGGTTAGGGGTAGCACTCTTGGGGAATCCATATTGAGGTGTCGAGAACATTCCGCTGGTAGTGCTCGTCCTTGTGGAAGCTGGTGACTCAGTGACAGGGGAGAAGTAACTGTCGCCCGCCCAGGCACCAGGTGAGTGAGCACCGTTTGGTTGTGTCTGGAGGCTGAGAGATCCGGGTGGTGCAGGTAGAGGGAACCGAGGTGGAGGAGCTCTCACCATACCGGCAAGTGATGCTGAACTTTCGCCAGTTCCTGCTCGAGCACGAAGGTTGCTGCTGGAAGCTGTCCGAGGGCCGAGACTCATGGGGTGAGTAACACCGGTAAAGCCAGCAGGTGCTGTCGCGGGACCGATGTCATCATCGTCTTCGTCGTTTTCTTGCAGGTAAGGGTTCTCCAGGCCGGCTACTTGGTCTCGTGTCCAGGCAAAGTCAGTCGAGAGCGTGTCCGAGTTCGATGATTGGCGCGGCGCGTTATGCTTCCTCTGGGTTTCAAGAGTCGCTACCCATTTCTTCAAAGTCTCCTCGTTCAAGAATTTGATGACAAAGTTCTCAACACCTGGATCTCCCTTCCACCAGATCTGCACGCTGTGATTGCCTTCTAAAGTCAGTTTCACTGGTCAAACCGCCTTGGCTTCATAACTCACCTGGCTTGGTGAAGGACACGATATCGGTCACGTTGGTCATGAAAATTCGACCCTTCAATTGAAGCTTGGCGTTCTTGTTTCGAATCTTGGGGCCTGCTGAACGCAACTTGTCCTTCTTATCCTTGCTCTTACTTGATGAGATTTCCTTGCAGCACAGAAGGATAGACTCGAAGAGGTAGATTTCGTACTTGGAGGCGTTAGTAAACGTCGAATGGACTTGAAAAGCCAACTTACATCCTTCTCTTGGTCTGTCTTTCCGGTGATGACTCCGTACACACCATGCAAGAGAAGCTTGCCGAATTGTTCCACCTTGTGGCTCTTCCAGTCCTCCACACGACTGGTGAGCTCCTCAACAGCTTCATCCAAAAGATCTCGGTTCACCGCCTCGTTAGCCTTGGACAGGACTCGCTCAGCAGCTTCGCAACCGCTGGTCAAGTCCGCTTTGACTTCTTCATCCTCGCTCTTCTTGTTAAGATCCTGATATATGTTAGTTGCTGATTCACTTCTTCAAGCGCACTAACCCACCTTGAGCAAAAGAGGATATTTCACCAGTCTTTGCATAGGCTTAAGCAGGAAACCATCGAGGGTGTTGAAATCGGCTGCCACGGGATGTGAAGAACGTTGAATCTTGTCGAAAACCTGGTTGGCCACCTGCGCGGCCTTGCGCTGGTTTGCGATAAAGGCATGGTAGATCTCGAACGCATCCTCGTACATAACGAATGGAGCTCCCCACCGTTGGTTCGCAGCGGGCATGGAGTTGGTCGTCTCGACTCGAATCAGGAATCGGCGCTGGAAATCGAGAATAGCATTGATGTTGAGGAAGATCTGATGGAGAGTATCGCCAGGAATTGCGCCTTGCTGGTCGAGCGTCTTTTTCAAGTCGTGCAGGTTCTCCAAATCTTGGACGTATTTTCGCTCGGTATCGACAAGTTCCCTAATAATATGGTCTCGGTATGTCATTTGCCCACCGGTGGGCTCGCTGCTTCCATCATCGAAAGAAGGTAGAGCCTGAAGGAGATAGCCGCGCTCCTCTGCTCGGTCCAAGACGTAGTTAACAACCTGAGTTACCTATAATCACAATAAGCTTAGTTCCAAAAACATACAAAGAGCTACCAACCTTGACAAAGCCACTTGTGTCGTTACCCATCAAGTCAGCTATCACAAAGCTATGAGAGGAGGGAATCTCCAGATCCTTCATGCAGGCCTGGACGAATTTAAAGATGGCGATCTTGGACTTCTTGGCTTCGTTAGCGCCAGAGACATCGACCTTGAGCTCCTCATTGGGTCGCAGGGCATTGTAGATGATAAGCAGAGGATATCCGGAGCGGAAGAGGTTCCATAGTGGATCGACGGGATCGTTGGGGTCGAGCTCGTCGAGATAAGGGCCGAAGCCGGGAACCTGAGCTAGACGCTGCTTGAGCGAGATACAAATCTGGTACAGTGATCGCGAGGCATCGGCCTTTTGGTTGATAATGTTGGTCGTGGCCTGGACAGGACCGCCATTCACTGGTGTGGCGGTAGTGGCGGTAGCTAGAGAGCTCAAGGAAGCTGTTGATCCAGCATAGGCTGTCGAGCCCGACAGCTGGCTGGCGCGCGGCGCATGGTTCATACTGGTCTGCGGTAGGCCACCGAATCCGTTGGAGTTTGGCTGAAAGGCCGGAGTTGTATTATTTCGTAGCAACGGGGCATGGGCCATAGCCTTCTACGCCATCCGTCGAGAGGAGCGTTTTGGGAGAAACGAAAAAGCGGCGGGCGGCGGCAGGGAGCAGACGAAGAGGTTTGTCGAGGGAGGTTGCGCCCGGCAGATCAAGGTTGCAGGTGTTGAATGTCTAGGGATGGTCGCTTGGCGTCGACTCAGGAACGTTTCAACGAGCGGTTCGACGTCATTCGGCGGTGAAATCGAAGGCTTGAGACTCGGGCTTGCGCACGTTGGGTATTTTTCACAGTCAAGACCGAACCCAAGACAATACAGGCGGGGTAAAGGGGTTTTGGACTTTGAAGCAAGTTTGTTGAGAAGAGTCGTAGAGGTTGAAGTCGTTGACAAGGGATAAAAATGGGCGGATCGTCCTCTCACAAGCTGTACAGTAGTTTGCGTTCGGGCCTGGTGATGGCTGGTTGAGGGTGTAGAGGTGGTGGTCTCGGGGGGTCAGGCGGTGGAGCGATCGAAGGGGGGGTTCAGAGAAGCGGATCGACGATGCCGGGCGTTGAAGAAGAAGAGTAGATAGATAGATATTCTGATTCTGGCAGGCGGGCCAAGTATTCCGATGTGAAATGGTTTTTGGAGGAGAAACAGAAAAATTAATTAATCGCCAGGAAGTTTAAAGTTGGTACTGCACTGCACGTTGTTTCTTTGGCCGCAGTTTGGGTCAGTCAAAGGGGACAGACAAGACGAGGCTGGGCTGGGCGTTGATTTAGGTTAAACCAAACGGCAGATGGTTAAAGGAGGAAGAGAACGGATTGGACTGGGCTCAGTGTGGGAAGGAGCTGGGAGCTGCGGCCGGAAGCGCTACTGTACTGTTTTAGCGGGGGTCTTGCTTGACGCTGGAGCTGGGAGTGGAGGGTCCAGTGTGTCTCTCTTAAGGTGATAGTTTAGGCGCTGTGCTGACAACGCTTGCGTAGTGAATGAGTTGACATGATGAATGTGATTCGATGATCTAGATCTGACTCGAACATTCATTCACTCTTGATTTTTCTTGTTCTGAACAAGAATCACAGCCTCAATCGGTTGTGACATCTGGAGGGGGAATAGGGGATCAGACCCTGTTCAAACGAACTGTGCGTGATGTAACACAGTCGACACTGTATTGCAGGGCGCAACTCTAGCCGATGGAGTCCGTGCGACGACCTGAGTGACTGTTCGACTTTCACTTTTAGGGGACGTGCATCTTTCTTTGGGCATTAACAGCTCCAGCTCTTTCTTTCCCCAGTTGACTTTTTGTTTCAAACTAACCCAAGTCAGATAGATACTTGAACTCTCGCTCTTTGTCTCCGGTCTTTGTGTATGAGAGATATTCTTTATTCCCTTGTCATAGATGTCAGTCAGCGAATAATAATAAAGTTCACGCAAAAGAAGGTTTCTAGAAGATGGTCCCTTGATCATAGACGCAGATGCATGAATCGTGCCCGCTGTTCAATGGCCCAAGACCCTGATCTTCTTTACCCCATGACTGGCTGGACAACACCCAATAATTAATACAGAAGCAAAGAAAAATGATCGGTAACTGATTTGTGTTACCAAGCATTTCACTAAACCACTTCTAATCCATGCTTTTTATGATTCAGGGCTCAACAGGGGTCTTCTAATCCCAATTCACTCCATTAAATGCTTGACCGGACCTTCGCCGGAGACTAGCCCAGCAAGCTAATAACTGTACCAATTGTCACATGGGAAAGTAACAGTAAAAAGTTGACGCCCAAAAGAGGGCAGCAGAAAGAGGGGCTTTTGGAAAAGTCGATTGACATGGGATAAGCCCCTGAATCCGTCAGAATGGGTTTCCATGTTGGTGGTGTGGTTCTGGTTCCCCCTCCCTTCTGGAAGGATAAGGACCCGACGTTGCATGAATTGATGAAGCTTCTCTGTTGGACGAGCGATGAGTTCGCATTGCAATTTATTTAGATGATCATACGGCCCGAGGAGATCCTTGACGCGCGTTATCTTGACTTGACTTGACTTCTTTGAACCCCCACCAGTCAATGATAAATAGATAGATGATGAGAGACAGTAGCAATTGCAATTCAAATGCACTTATCTTGGGCTCAATCTACCGTTCAAAGTAACGCCATGTACGCACTGGCGGCGGCTAGTCACCTTCCAGTACAGTAATCGATTAGTCAAGATCCAATTCGATGTCGTCTTTTTTGTCTCTCTTGACTTTTCTCTTGTTGCAACAAGCAAATATTCGCCTCAGCGGATCTTTTCTTTTTATCATAAGATTTCTCTTGTAAATCCCCGAGAATACCCGCCAAGAAAGAACAAACAAAGACCCTGCAAAAGAAGCAAAACGCAATGCAATTCCTCCCTTGCGTTGACATCATGGAGTCCCCATCCAATCTTCCCAAGCTCAGGGGGGCCGCTCACTAGCTTTTCCACTCTAAGGTAGAGAAGGTTTCATGGAAGCTTCGATGTGCGGACCTGGGACCCGACTCCTCGTTGTTATGTACTGTACTGCACAATTTCAATTTAATGCTTTCGCAGAGCGGGGAGCCAAGACTACTCTAGTCTCCATGCATTACGGCGCATGGCAATCTGAAACGAGCCGCTCAATGCACGGGTCTTGATAGCTTCTACTTTCTCTGTGCATTAATTGATGGTCTTTGATCTTCAAGTAGTCAATTTATTTAAATAAGCCACGACATCCACTAGCTGACTTGCAATCTCGATACTGATGCCAAATACTGTACTGTACAAGAACTCGGCGCTTTGAAGAGTAGCTTGAAACACATAATTGCTCGCAATCGGTGTGTTTATGCCTCAACTGCAACCCAACGACGATCATTTACACAAGCGCTGTCGGGGAATATTCAGAAATCGTAAATGATCAGCAACTTGTCTACGGATAATATCCGTATCAGCCATCACCCGAACGCTGTGAAACTCTCTTTTTTACTCTCACAAGCTCAATGGGCAGTTAGTTCGTATTAACAGCTTTGACCTCTTTTCTGTGCGCCCAAAGTGCCATCCCGAGTTTATTCCAGAAGTGGAAATACTCCCGTTAACTTGCCTCCACAGTTCCGTTCGTGATGTTCATGTTCCAGCCTTGTGGGTTTGCGCTTTGCCTTTAAACTTCGTGGCTTTTTGTGTGTGGCAAATTTCTTGAAACGTAGCTTGCAGATGGCTGCTTACGCTTTCAAGCCATCGTCGATGTGCATATGCACATGCACTGAAGTTACATGCCGAGGTTTTGAGTATTGATAAGATGTTTGAGTGTTTCTTGGAGAGTTTCGTGTGTTTGGTGGCGCTTAGATGTGTGTGTCTGGTTGGTGTGCTTTGAAGTGCTTGTAGTTGGCCGCGGCCTTTGACCACGTTGCTGAGCTTCAACGAGGTCTTTGTTCCGAGTACTAAGCTCTATAAATATCAGTTACTGAAACAGAATATACTATTTGGGTGTGATTTTCGGCTCTTGTGTAACCAGGTCGGTACTCATGAGCTGTTCGCTTAAAGCATGCTGGCTACCCTATATCTCCACAGCTCTAGAGTCAAGACAACAGCATTGCATTGTTTTCGTTGATGGTCTTGACCTTGTGAACTTCATTGAGAGTCATATATAGTCTACAGTAGTTTCGTATCTCTTCTCTGTAACAGAAAACCGGGCTATAGGATAGGGCATCGACCTGTTACTTTGACCGCAATCTTGCTTACCTGCAGCGCGTTTCCGCAGAATAGGGTAGCTCAATACTAACAGTCGTGGTGTCTAACTCCCACAAGTGGCATGGGCGCAGGCATGTGTATCTCAGTGATCACGTTAGTTTATCCATTTACAACCAAAACACATGTCACTTTGGCTTGTAAGGCGCTGTCATGCGTCTCTCAGCCACCACAGTCCTTTTTCCATTTCAACAAGGCATATCACTCTCGCTAGCAGGATGGAGTGTTATAGGAAAACAGAAATAGTCCTGATATAATAACCACCAGTTTGCCTAAAATTTCAATGATGAACTTGTCCTTCTGTTGAACGTATTTTCATTCATGTACACACTGCTTTGTGCGCTTCTCACTATGACAGCTAATGCCGGCTCTGGCCAAAGCCAACAAGCCGGAAGATGGGTAGTAACACTCGAAATTCTGTGCAAGTCCCAAATAATTACCATGTTTTTGAATCTACGTAAGAAATTCAAGTGCCTACTGGAAATTGCTTGTCTGATTATAGCACAGTTACCGTGATACTTCTGGCCATTGGCCACGTACTCTACCTCTATTATCTTGACAACAAGCGGGTGGGACCCTTTACACGCCAGCAATGGGTGACGACTATTTCAAGCATATTCTTGTTCGCCATTCGAGGCCTCAAGGTCCTCTATCTAGGAATGTTAATAGGAGTGTTACGATGGGACATGTTGAAATGTAGCTCACTTACATTCAAGCAGTTCCAGGTAGTGGCGTCACTGCCTTCGCTCCCTCAGGTTGACAAAACGAAGCCCAATTATTACCTTCGCTGTCATCTTGGTTGTTGTACTACCAGCATTGCTGATCTGGGTCCCAGCAGCATTGGTCATTGAATACAGGCCGTATAAATCCACCATCTATTTACCCGTCAGTCAGTACGATTTCAATTTCCGAGGTGAAAACGATACCTCGTTTAGGGGAATAGTCACCAATTCGCTATGTCAGATTGAGTTTCATGACGGCTGCAAGTAAGCCACCCCCATCCAATTTATCAAATCACGTATCTGACCTTGTTAAACCAGATGGGCAGTGGATATAGGGGCAAGTGAGGAGGTTATAAGGGATTTAGAGGAGTGTCAAGTTACGCTTAGGTGTTCAACGACTGATGCTACTCAGCAAGCAGTACATGGATTAAGGCTTATAGATACTGATACTAAAAAAGGACTCTTAGCTTTAGTCTTATAACTAATAAACCATTATCTTCTTAGTCTTTCTAGCTGTATTGAAATAACTCTATTTCAAAGAGTGACTTATCTTAACCCAGTAAAAATCTCATGGCTGATTTGATGTAACAGAGGGCGTCTGCTTCGATGAAACTTCATCAGGTTTCAGAGACGTTCACGACGAAATAACTGCGTTCTGTTCAATTTATAATAAAGGGTATTCATAATTATATTCAAGACAGCAGCTTCTGAACACTTATAGATAATCTCACAGGCGTTGAGACCGATCATCGCCAAAAATGCTGTGATGAAATTTCTGATCTTGGCGAACCATCATGAGCGACCTTGTGAAAATTTCAAGACAAAGAACCCATCACGAAACACTCAGAGAGATCCATCTCACTAGCATCGACCCACAGAATAGCTCCAGTTCTTTATCTAAAATTTTACTCAAGATCAATTGAGTATAAATTTCAAGACTGAGATTGCGTAGCCACGTAAAAACGTGGTATTATGAAAATTGAGTTATATCAAGTTTTGCAGCCTCAAAAACGTGTGTTGTCAAAAGCGGAGGCAATATCACGATCTACCATGTATAACGGATCCTGATTCGTAGACTCTCGGCTATCATGACAGTGGATTAAGGCCAATCACTTCCCATTGAAGTAGCCACCCCGCGTGGCCAAATCATTCTGGCGGTCAGAAACTATCTCAAACTCTTTTTACGCGACTGTCAAGAAAGGTGAGTGAATAAACTCTCTAGGATGTGTGTAGTTTTGGTGGCTGATGATAATGGCTAGTCATGGTCCAACTCGTCACTGTTGCTCTACACCATCGAGACCACTTTTCCGTCGGAAATGCTCGTCGAGTCTTCGATAAACAGGCTTACCACTGGAGCATCATGATCATACCGTCGCCTGGCGAAGCTGAGAATGTTCACTCGTTTGATGCTACTGATGCGTCGCACATCAATCCTGTGACGTTCCGCATGAACAATCCTACCATGGACTGGTGGTTTCGGTCAGAGCTGGATATTACACCACGGAGACATGAGAAGCTGCTAGGACGGATTGTAATCGGCGAGATCCCGGAGGATGTTTCTGGTGAAGAGCTAGGAGAATTTTTCCAAGGGATTCCTTTGCCGGTGAAGAATACGGATCCACAGCAAAGTTCTGTGACGTGGATCAATGATGCTATTCGGGCACTACAGGAGAAGGGATGGGCAGCGGAGTTTGATTTGGATGCGTTTAAGGCTTTTGCTGTTTCTTATGCTGATGAGAGGATGAAAGGGCCGGAAGCTGAGGATCCAGAGTTGAAATACTTTGAGAGCTAGAAGAGCTTTATACGTTGAATTTAAGATGTTCTGTGAGATTAGATTCAGGCCTTATACAGAGCCTCAATCTCGGGAATAGCAAGGAACAACAGGTAAATCTTTGTCACTATCGAATCTAGATTGGCGTCTACTTGATGAGTGTCCCACTTGAACTGTAGCTAAGCCTTGTCTGAGGCTGGAAGTCTTCTAGAAAACATGGGCCCACTGAGCCTGGTTTCGGCTTCGGAATAGCAGTATCTATGTTATTCCCGGCCTACAAGTAACTGGAACTGTTTATCCTTACACATCAGAGTAGCAAGTTCAACCTTTACAGCTCGGTGCGAGACACAGCCATGTGATATTCGATAGATAGTAAAGTGCCCATAACACATTGCCAGATACTTCAAGAACCCTAAAACATATTTTCATCTTCGGGTTCCTTTGCCATACCAATCTTCGTCGAGTCAACAATGGCTTCAAGCTCCATAACGACATCATTATATACCACCTGCCTAAAATCATCCTCATCCAACCCACGAGTCTCAGTGCAGTCGATACACCTCTGGATAACAGCCTGATAGGTCGGATTAATCAAAGCAACTCTCTCCAACAGTTTATGCGCAGCAATGCAATCACGGATGATGCCATCAGGGTCGCCATCGATCAGTTGCTCGAAGGGAGACCGAAGCTGCTCAAAGGACTGACCAAGAATGATTTCAAGCAGAAGAATGCCCAGTGCGAAAAGCGTGGGATTATTCAGATAGACGCATTTCTGGGCAGTGATTGGAAGCTGTGCTGAACGCGCTGGGAAATTCCGGAGGAGAAAGGGGTATTTGTATGAGAAAGAATCATCTCTAAGAAAGAAGTGTACGTTCTTTCTTGTCAAAGCTTCCGGAAGCCACGGTGTCTTGCTCAATTGAAGAACACTTGACGCGATGGCGAGTGCAAGCCGGACCTTTTCAGCGAGAGAAACCAGCGGTCTCAGTTCCGTCTTTCCCTGTAGGATGTCGTCCAGAGTGACTATCGACCAGCAGTCACTGTTGACTGTCGTTCCCATCGGGCATACTTGAAATTGTCGATCAGCGTACGCTGTATCGATGAGATGGCCATAGGAAACCGGTCGTGCTTTTCGAGCATTTCTCAAAGCCATGCAAAGATCAAGAGGTTGTTTTGGCCCACCCTCGGGACAATTTCTGATGGAAGAAAAATCCGGAATGGTGCGACTCACTGTTGCTACACCTGATTCAACTCTATAAGCTGACTTAGATGAGCTCATAAACGGTAAACCTTGTCTGAGATCGAATGAAACTCCTTTGGTACGCTTTGCTTGGGGTTGTGGTAGACAAGCTTTTGATCCTGTTGTTGTGGCCGAAGTCGCTGTCTTGATGTCAACCTCGTCCCAGAATCGTTTCGTAGCTGGTCCCTCCGCCATGTAAAAGGATATCAATATCTTGAACTGTGCATCCCGTATGATTTTGTCATCTTCGCACGCGTACCCAATCTCTATGAAACGTGGAGAAAGCTCAAGCGTCACCTCATGAGGGTGAGTGCAGAAGATGCTAGAGCAAAGCCCTCGATATATACTTGTCGACAAGTCTCGTAGAATTTTGAAAAGCCTGCCTCGAGATTGCTTCCTTCGGCTAGGCTCAAGTCTTATACTCAGTTGAGTCAACGACTCAAGATTGCCGATGCCCTGTGAGATGGCAGCGATGTCATCCTTGTAATCGTCACGGCGAAGACGATATAAGAACTTTTTGAAATCTCGAGTCATGCGGTCTTTGTTTACCCAATCAACCTAAAGCAGTGTCAGCAAGGGCCGAGTTGAACTTCGAGGCGGCTATCCCACCTGCCCATCTGACGAGATTTGCACTCTTAGTTGACGCTCGATACTTTCAAGTGCCTCTTTTATCTCCGTGATAGCCTGTTGAAATGTGTCATACGACTGCCAGAGCCTCCGTCGAATCTTGCCGTTCGTTTCTGGGGTCCGCCATAGGGGCCCGAATGGATTTTGGAGCATGGGCTCGATATCTCCCTGTGGCACTACATCACTGATGAGCAGATTGCAGACGTTGTACAATTTCGCTCCTTCTGTGGTCAATTGGCGATTGAGGCTTTTCAGCTCTGACGGAGCCTTTCCCCAATCTCTCATGAACTTGCAGTAAGCCTCTAACGCTGTGACGAACAAAGGCAGTGAGCCCAAGACTATTCCAGCGACTTCAAATCCAGACATGACGAGGATGCTGCGTTTGTATAGGTAGGTTTTCGGCCCGAGCGATTTGTTCTTGGGGGTCGAGTTGAATGCCAGATTATATTAGTCTTTGAGAGGTGAAGGATGAAGGGAAGCATGTGTCTGACAGCCTGCATATCACGAGTCCAATGAACCCTTGCCAGTAACCGCGGAGGCGCATACCCCTCTTTCAGCTCTGGTTGCTAAAGAATATCACCTGCAGACTCTCGTTCGTTATCTGTTTTGTAAGATCAGCAGAAATCATTAAAAACTCGGCCCATTAGATCTTTACCCACAGATCACTGAGAAAAGAAGCAACAGATTGTGCATCCAAAAACTCGGCGACAATTTCGTTGTTTTGTTCAGTGGAAGATGCGAGCGGTGTCATGATGGAGTATGATCACCAACCAGGGTTGATTGCGAACCATGTCGCGAAGACACTCGCGTCTTTTCGAAATTTTGAGGGCGTTCTTTCCAAAGCTGCTGGTTCTAATGAAATCTTGGAAGGAGCCGCCTTGAATAACTTCCTACTCCAGATTAGGAATGAACTCACTCGATTCAAGATGTGGGTCGGCAATCAGGCAGCTCATCAAAGCGGTTCTGTCTCCCTTGACTATCGACTCAGGGAAGCTGCTCATCTGCAACAACAAGTCATCTACCTACTTGAAGACATATGCGAATCTTTACAAACTGCAGCGTCACTGGTCCACGATAACCGGTCCTCTCTGGGGCGGAACCAACAGAACGAAAGCTCTCAAGACAATGAACTCTCTTCTCTTGGGTCAGGCGCAGATGATGAATCCGATTTTTCTGATCTTGAATCCGATGAACAGCCCGATTCGGGCATCTCCACACTATTGACCGACATAAGAGAAGCCGTCGATTGTCTCCTTCGTCTCTCAGTAGCCATCGCCAACCCAGCACCCCACGAGCGATTTCGGAAGCTTGGCGCTGGACCTGCCGAAGACATCTCCTTCTACGAACCGCACGATATCGCATACGTCAGGGACAAATTCCCTACTATCGTCAATGAACTGGCAGATGCATTGGGGAAGTTCATCACCCGTCGACGTCAATTCTTCAAATATCGATATGCTCATCATGAAAAATTGGCGTCCGGTATAGAGTCAGTGTTTTCGGACAAGGAAACTGAAGCATGCCACACAGAGATTATTCCCAAGACGGTTGCCTCGTCTTTGCCAGATAAGTTTAAAACGGTGGCTAATTTTGACCCGTATACTTCTGTAATTGATGAAGACACTCGATCGGATGCCGGGATGTCGCAGACATCATACGCTACGTCGGCTGGTCTCACTTTTGCCGGTACAGACCAGGCTGCGTCTGCACTGAGAGTGCCCCCTCGGCCGAGTGCTGCAGAAGACGGAGTATTCGAGTGCCCGTTCTGCTACAGAATGATTGTAGCAAAGACTAGGGTGGCATGGAAGTGAGTTCACCAGTGCCGACCAGATTTACTGCCCTGCTAACACATTCCATAGACGACACGTTTTCGGAGACCTCCGTCCATATACATGTGTGTTTTCCAACTGCATTGGATCAAATTTGGACTTCGATCGTCGCCATAACTGGCAGCTACATGTCTCCAAGTACCACTGGCGATCATGGTCATGCCCCTTCGAATGTCAGCAGCCATTCTCCGCTAAAGCAGAACTTACCCGTCATATCAGAGAAAATCACTTGCCAGCAGGAACCGACGCAGAACTCAAATCCATCGCAAGTATTGGTGAGAGGGCTGCTACGCTTGACACCTCCTATTCTTGCCATTTGTGCGGACATTCTGTGAAGGGGTTAGGAAAACACATCAAGCACGTTGGCTGGCATCTTGAACAGCTGGCTCTTTTTTCTCTTCCAGACTTGGAAAGACAAGATTTGGAAGACGAATCTGCTAGCAATGAACAGAGAAGTTCCGGTCGCGAAGATGGAGCAGACAGCCCACACGTCTTCTCAGCAGTACCATCTCCAGTCCTGGACGCACACCCAGGAGCGAGCTTTGGGTCGTCGGGCAAGGGAAAAGAAGCAGCCGTCTTGGACGATGTCATGGATGACGCAGGCCCCTCGCAGTTGCGCCGTCATCGTCAAGAAGACCAAAGCACACAAGAACACGATGAGCGTCTTCGTCTTCGAATCGCTGAAGCTAATGCTAAAACTGCCGGTCGTCCTGTTGCACTCGCTCCTACTCCTCATAAACGCTCAGCCACCTACAAGCGACCCTCCGTTGAAATGCCTACCGATCAGATGTACCGCTTAAGCTTTGATGAAGAGAAAGAGGAGGAAGAGGGAGGGAGCCTTCTTGAACAATTTCACGGTTTACTGCCTTCTGACCTAACAGACCTACACATCCCTTTCGAAGAGGAAACCAATTTTGAATCCCCAGTTCCCGCTCCAGATGTACCAGCGGACGAACAAGAAATGAAGAGGGAAGGCAAACCAGAGTTGCAATTTGAACCTATGAGGAGGCCATTCTCCTGCGATCATCCCGGATGCGCTGCTCATTTTGTTCGCCGATATAATCTCCAACGTCATCGTTCCTTGCGTCACGGCGAGAGAAAACGGCCCAGCTAATCCGGGTGTTACAACAGGAAGTTGGGGAACGGTTTTACACAAGAAAGTAGTTAATTATTATGAGACATCTAAGAACTCATCTTCAAGTGCAAGCAACCCTATACGTTATCATATTCATTCATTTCAACTTGTTTTGAGATGCACGACGAAAGATTCAAACATCCAGTCAAACTCTATCCCAGTGGTATAAAAACGCTAGTCATAACAACAAATCGTACAAAACCAATCCTTTTCTTAGTTATCGTTACTCCACTCCCACGCCTCCTGAATAGCCTTCCAGTACTTCTCAGGATGCTCACGCATATGTCCAACATGGTTCGTACCATCGAAAAGCTCCTGTCTGGTTTCATATCCTCTCTGCTGCGACTCAGCAATGTATCCCTCAATATCCAAATGAGAAATAATCTCATCCTCCTTGCTGTACAGATACAGACGCTTAGAGTCCAGAGTCTCGTAGGTTGTGTCGTCGACTGTTCGGAGAGCGAAAGCACCAGAAGGTTCACTGCCGATCAACTTTTTGAAAATGACGTCTAGTGTCAAAACAAAACCCCAAATACCCTTGGTAACGACAAAAGGCCAGGGAAAGAACTTTGCTGTGCCGATGGCCATGGCGTGAGACCACTTTCCAAGTCTCTCCCATGACCAAAAGGGGTTTCCAGGCGTAGAATCCAAAACGAGCAACTGATGCGGCATAGTTCTACCCTGCTTATCCGCAAAAGCCTTGAGCGTGGTAGCATAGCTGATAGCACCAGTGTTGGACATGCTATGAACAAGAATAGGTGCAGTCTTCTCATCAAGAAGACCGTTTAGGTTATCGATGACAATTTGCATGCCGCGCATTCGTGTCTCGAGGCCTGTGAACATGGCGTCTGAGATAGGGCTCAGAATGATGATTTGCTTGGAGTGGGGGAAGAGTGCGCGGTAGCCTTCTGCGTATTTTCCGACATGGCGAGCTTGGCCGTCGCCCCAGCCGTAGATGAGGATAGCTGCTGGATGGTCGGCGGGTGTTTTTTCGACTATGTCCTCACTGACGAGGATGTTGGCGTTGAGGGCCTTGAAGCCAGGTAGTTGAGGAAGTTTTTTGCCCGACATTTTGAATTCCTTTAAAAACTCTTCAACGATAATAAATGAATGAAATTGGAAAGGTGGAAGGGATAAGCTGTCTTTATAAATAAAAAGGATCGACTAGTATTCGAAAAATCGTCCGGGCCGTCCGATGGAATAGTCTAATGCATAGGAAATTGGAGATTGTTGGGGACGTGTTCTCAAAGTCCGTCGGATGTTTTTTTGCAAGGATTCCGGAGTAATTGCTAGATCGGGTCACAGATGCGCTCTCACCAAAAAAGTTTATCTGGAGAAGAATAACCCAACAATATGGATATGCCGAGGTTCACAAGATTATCAGGAGATCAAAGATCGACTTTATGAGACGGAATACGACGTTGGGTTTAAGTGGTTTTAAAAGTCTGTTTTGACGTCGCCTGATGAGTATCCACAGGTACGGACATTCATGGGTTGGGTGAGATTTGCGGTCAGGATTAGGCTCAATTGAATCTGATAAGTATTTCGCAAATCTGCTTATTTGATTCGATGGTTTATAAAGTCCGGTGTCTTACTCAGATAATTGCTTACTATGACCACCACTACAACGTCATCTCATCTGCCAACGGACTTTGTGGTATCTTTTACGCCATCATTCTTTTCGATTTTTTCAAACGGGTAGTCCAGTGGGATTAAAAATCAGAGCTGGTGCGTCTGATGAGTCATCATACTAGCTGACTTCCAGCCGGCGCAATATCACGAGATGCTATCTCAAGGTTGGCTTGACATTAAATCCAAGCCTGATTCTGATATGCGGTGCTGAGTACAATGCGCCCATCTCCAAAATCAAACGTTTTTGAAAGGTAGAGTTGAGTCTTTGACTGTTAGATTGGCTACGACGAGAACGAAGAGAATCATGAAGACAAAGTATTCACATCGACAAGCAGTCTTTCAAGAGGAGCTCTTTTCTTCCAGACACAATCACTTTTTTTATTCCATGTTCGTACTGCAACCGCAGCCGTCTATAAACGCTTCTAATTCAACATACCCTTAAGAACCTCAATCTGCTCCAAAACACCAGCTCGGCTAGTACCACCCTGAGCATTCCTCGACTCAACACTAGCCTCATAGTTGAAAACATCCTTGATGGTATCCGGGAATCGGCTATCAATAGCCTGAAGCTGCTCCAAGCTCAATTGATCCATGGGAATGCCCAACTCCTCGCTCTTGGCGACTACACGTCCTGAAATGTGGTGTGTCTCACGGAAAGGCACGCCGAGTCGTACGAGAACGTCTGCGATGTCGGTCGCAAGCAAAAATGGGTTGAGAGACGCGATCATGCGCTCGGGTCGGAGCTTGAGGGTGCTGAGGATGCCGTTGAGGATTTGGACGCTGTCGGAGACGGTCTTGACGTGGTCGAGCATGGGCTCCCAAGACTCTTGCAAGTCCTTGTTGTATGTGCTGGGAATGCCCTTGGTAGCGCTCCAAACGGTGGCAAAGTGACCGAAAGATCGGCCGGCCTTGCCTCGCAAAAGTTCGAGACCGTCAGGGTTCTTCTTCTGGGGCATCAATGATGAACCTGTTGAGTAGGCGTCTGAAACCTGAACATAGCCGAACTCAGCGGTCGAGTAGATAATCAAATCCTCACTCATCCTGGAGACGTGGTTCATGAACATAGTGCCCCAAGAAAGGAACTCGGTGACAAAGTCACGGTCAGCAACAGCGTTCATGCTGTTCCACATGATGCCCTCGAAGCCGAGCTCCTCGGCCATCATTTGACGATCGATACCGAAGGCATTACCAGCAAGAGCACCGGCACCGAGAGGGCTATTCTCATATTAGCAAGACGTGCAATATCATGTGCGGATGTGCTTACCTCTTGTTGACTCGCTTCAAAACCTCTCGTAGACGTTCCAAATCGGAGGCAAAGGAAAAGCCATATGACAAGAGCCATTGCGAGAACTTGACGGGCATGGCAAGTTGTAGGTGGGTGTACCCGGGCATGATGTGGTCGCTATAAAGATCAGAAAAGGTCATTTCGTGAGTGGTGTGGAACTTACATCTCAGCTTCAGAACGAGCGGCAATAACCTGAAGGAAAGCAACGAGATGGCTCTCAATCTCACGAATGCGCTCGCGCAACCACATTCGCATGTCGGTAACAACCTGCTCGTTTCGGCTTCGACCAGTGTGAAGTTTTCCACCAATCTCCTTACCAATGATTTCAGACAATCGTCGCTCGTTTGCGGTATGAATCTATCCAATCGCTTTAGCCATGGTAACCACGAGATAGTTAGCGACTTACATCCTCATCATTGGGCATGATAGCAAAAGTACCAGCCTCCCACTCCTTCATCACCTCCTTAAGACCACGCTCAATCTCATTGAACTCATCATTAGAGATGATGCCCGACTTGGCATTAGCGCGAGCAAAGGCGATACTACCAAGAATATCCTCTTTGTAGAGGAACTTGTCGTATCCAATACTGGCGTTGTACTGGTGCATCAGGGGATCGATGCCGCCTGTGGTTCGTGACGTCAGTTTGGGAGCTTGGTTGGCGGGGTTGTTATACATTACCTGTGAAGCGACCACCCCAAAGCATACCCTCGGCGGGAGCACTAGCATTGTTTGAGGCCATGATGGATAGAATGCTTGTGTGGTAATCGAATTGATTCTGTTTAAACGAGTCTGGTGCGATCAATTGGTGCTTTATCTATCGGATGGCGGGGTCCTGGGTAGAGTCACGAAAAATTTGGCGGACCGACACCGGCCCCTCTGAGTCACGTGCTCCTAGGCGCTACAGTGTACCCATCTTCAAATAGATATGAGACTTTTTGTTTAGCTTTGAGGACGAATTCTGGCCAGGGTTGTGATGACCCTTGTGGTGTGATACTGAATTGAATTTGAAAGTAAATTGTATGGGCTTAATTCAAGGGGCTTTGATAGTTTAAAGATGAAGTGAAGACGATGAAGCTCAACAAGGGTGGTAGACCTAGCGCAATACTATCCGATTTTAGGAAGGACCCTTCTAAGCCTTACAGGGCTTTGGAGAGCGTGGGGTTTTAATAAGTGGGTATCTTTGATTAGCTGTCTCTATGCTAAAGATATTTAGTTATCTATAAGTATTATTATATATCTACCTTTAGT
>JABFEW010000053.1:0-11859 GCA_013618405.1 Fusarium hainanense | reverse complement strand
TTGAAGATCAATTGTTGAAGATCAATTGTTGAAGATCGTGGATACTTGTTCCAGTTCCAAGAATCTGGGACAATTGAATGTCAATCATTCTTTGATAGTAGATCTTTTAGAGGGTCCCATTACAAGATGTGAATTAGTAAAAGAAGAATAATCATATGTCTGATGCTGTTTGTGCATCAACATCAACATAGAAACTGCGCTCCAAAGACTGGGGATAGCAACTCTACTCACTTCAACACTATGCGGAGAGAATTCTCCGCATAGATGACCTACACCTAAATCTCATCTCAATCTCAATCTCATTGAAACAACCCCACGATATCTTGAGACCGGCTTAGCAGAATGGGTAGTTCTCAAGCCTTGCTGCTCAAAATTCAGGGCGATCCAACGTGGAGAGACGACGCGGAATTACCGCCTAGCGCTGATGATCTGTGCCTACAAACTTGCGTAACCGTCATTATTTACAGTGGTGAAGAAACTTGAAGGGCACGTGGTTTCTTCCGCTACAGAATTTAGTTGCAAGCCATGATGCAAAGCGCGCGACGTGGTGGTTGCTAATACTCTCCGACGGCTACGGCCGAAATACTACCCAAGAGAAAAAACACGAGAGTGAAAAAAGAGGCTGTGAGGGACAAATTGGAGAAAAACATAAGCAGGGGTGTATTTAACAAAGTGATGAAGAGTTGTGTTGTGCCACCCCCCAATGACAACATCATCAAAAAACCTCCCCCAGCTTCAGATCTTGACTTGTATGCAGAGATTAAGATAAGAAACAGATTAAGAAACCTGGAGAGAATTTAAACTTGAATTAAACAAATCTGGGGGACATGCCAGATTCTGGGGTTGAATCCGATTCTATCCGATTGTTCTTTTTTTTTCGACTCTTGTCTCAAGCATGAAAAGATGGACGATGGCCGAAGGGGTTGAAGTGGGACTTGAGATATCGTCACGACCCAGTTTATATGTATATCTACTGTACATGTACTGTACTGTACATAATTACGCCGACGTATCCGTACATGAGATTTACAGTTGATCACGACTGAGGGTTAACCAACAGGTAGTGAATCAAGATGATCGCTACATCACTGTGACGAAGACTAGAGACCCTTGGTTGACAGCGTTCCGTTATGACATTGGCCAAGGCTGACTTCTCCAAATTGTTCAAAAGGTAGGGTTCTCCTCATGATTTGGAGAAGTCTTGGATGAACAGCGGGAATAACAACTAACAGTCACCAACTTGAGCCCCAACAGTTAAAAAGGTCAGTTGGCTTGACTAACAGTGTATAAGAACACGAGGGTAAAAAGGGCCGTTTACTGCATGTCTGGTTAATTAAAACAACAGTCCAAGCTCCCTTGAATTTATCCTCGGTTCCCATTCGGCTACAAGACGGGTACTGGCCATCGAATGACAGTCTCAACTGAAAAGAGCCTCCTGGCCTCTAAGCAGGGGTACTGATAGCGCTTCGGCATTCCAGCCAGGGCTTGGCGGTAAGCGGCTCTTTTCAGAGACTTGGTCAGAGATTTTTTCTTTTCTGTGTAGCTGAGTCGAGATGTGCTGATTATGGCTTTGTTGAGTATCATTCTGACTCAGTGCTCGTATGGCGCCTCTTGCTTCGTCAGTCAGACAAAGACAGACAGACCTTCGAGAACAATCCCATCCAATTATCAGGGATCTGCCGTTCATGTTTTTAGTGGCTCCTGCCTTAACTTCAGGAACTGAAGTCACTTTTTACTGATGACGCCACTGCTTGTCTCTCTTTCACTGAATTTCACTGAACAGAAACACTCTGTTCTGTTCTCATAGTTGTTCTTCATTATTGACCATCAGCTTTATCTGTAGCCGTCATCGCTTTATTCAGTACGCATTCAGCTTATCATGGTAATGCAGACACAGAACAGAGTCGCAGCAAAATTTGCCCCCATCATCATAACCTGGCAAGGTCCCACTGTTCAATCCTTGAATCGTATGAGCCATGCCCCATCAGTGGCGAGACTTGTTTTCCGCAGGCGGAAATACCACGCATTCGATTTATTCAGTTTTTGTTTGTGTTTCCGTTTTGCTGACTGCGGATCCGAAGTTACAATGAAAGTGTCTGTGAATATATATGAAGCAATGGACAGGAAGAGAGAGAGACAACCTACATTGAAAGACTTGCTATTCCCGCCTCATTCTTCTGAAGCTATTCTCCGATCACGGA
The DNA here is from genome assembly GCA_013618405.1 of Fusarium hainanense. NCBI lineage: Eukaryota > Fungi > Ascomycota > Sordariomycetes > Hypocreales > Nectriaceae > Fusarium > Fusarium hainanense. Next base: position 9,658 of record JABFEW010000053.1, on the reverse strand, counting down.
CAACCTCATCATTCTCAAACCGAACGGACAAAAGCACAGACCCACTGTCTTTGACCTGAAGAGCTAAGTTTGTTCAGGATCAGATCTGCCCTTTCACGTCGGCAGCAAAGTTGCCGTTCAGCCTCTACTGTACAGTACAACCCACTGCGCATACCGGATTTCAATATCCGTGTCCAATACGAGTGTCGCATGCAGTTCGACGCTCATTGTAGTAACCCACTGTTCTGTTATTTCCCCTGACTTGCAGCAGAGGGTAGGGTAGTGCTTGTATAACACGATATCCTCGGTTGGATAAAGGCCTTTTGTAATCAATGGAGAATAATTGAAAGATTTTACTTCCCTTTTAGGTAACTTCCTTTTCTCCGTGCGGTATTTGTGGTGTTGTTGAGTTGGTCTTCTCAGAATTATGTGTCAAGACTTCGCGAACTCGCTACTAAGCATTGCAAACACTCTGCGAGCATAACATAACCTCGGTCCTCGTTCTTCCCCTGGATACGCGCATTACATTTCGTAAAGCGCTGGTTGGGTCTCATGTCGAGAAAAAGTCCCCCTTGCCTAAGCGATATGAAGGTCTCCAGTATCCGGATGAACCGGCATCGAGCACGCTCAACCGATGCGAGTTGTGAACTTTTGCAAAGCCCCTGATTCCAACTCCCGAGTGCGTCGAGCTGGTGGTACTGCAGTATGGATGATGCTACTGTATCCCATCTTCGGGGGGCTTGGGTTGAGGGAAGCGTCTTTCATGTTGGCCAAGGGAGGCAAGTTTAACCATGAACCACGGATGGGGGCTCTTATAATTGCTACTAACTTGCGGAGGCGGCTCCGCTTGAGCTGAGGCCTTGATTTCATATGGTAGATCATAGCATGTTTACAGCCATGCTCGCCAGGTCAGCGACTTGAGTGTCATTGATAGCTGTAACTAGACCTGTTGACGATGGGATGTTGAACAGTAAAGAGGACTTGAAGGCGATTCGAACACAGGCCGTTGTACGCTTTATTCTATTGTGACTACTCTGCAGTGCACTTCATTGCTGTTGTTCTATCGTAGTAGAGGAATGCACTGGACTTCACTTTCTAATCCTCGCAACACTCTCACAAACTCCGATACTCCCAGAGAACTGACTGTTGACATCGGTTCCGCAATCATGCCACTTGATCTAAGATCCAACGTTGATCTTCACATCCGCAAGCACAGACATGTCCATGAGTCCATCCCCACGGGGCAAAGCACCCCAGAATACTTCCAGAGCACGTTTTTGTCAAATCTGAGATCTTATCTCTTGCCACTTGCCGTCATATCCGAGTCCTACTCCTGATTGTGTTCATCCCGGAAGCATATTGCGACTTGTCATCACAGCATTGGAGCGAAAACTATTAGACGAAAGGTATGTTACTGCTCAAGATTAATCTTCGTTGAGGTTTATATTATCTAGGTACTTGTGATGGAAACTGTTACATACCTAATGTTCAATCACAGTATAGAGCTGGCATAATTGGAAAGGAAACATCGTAGTCACTGAGGACAAAAGTTGGTGCCACCAAATATTGGTCATTTTCATTCTTTCTACTTACCTGTTTGACATTACCAGCATGTCACTAACAAATCGCCTCGAAGATCTACTCCTCGACATGCTCATGTACTTCTATCCGATGCATCCTTCATCAACCATTGTGATCATGAACCAGGTGGCGGCATTCCAGAATTCATTATTGTCATGAACAAACATACAGCCCCAGCTCCAGCGAAGCTCACTATCACCAGTCATCTCAATGTCATCCGAAGCGCGCTCTTCGGTGTCCGCCTTCCAGAAGGTCAACATGGCAGCGATCTTGACAAACTCAAGAGCATACTGGAAGGGAAGACTGAGCAATAGGCACAGGAGGGTAACAACGATATTAAAATCGCTTCCATCGCTACGATGCATGCGGATAGCCACGAATAGACCTACCATAGCTTGGAGGACTAACACTGCACCATGAACAGCGAGCCATCCATACAGAAGGTCGTCGTGGAGGAGATCATAGTTGAACGCCATGATCACACTGAGTATATCCGCGAGGAGAACGAAGGAGAAGATGTTGGGCCACCAGGTCATGAAAGCTGAGGCAGGATAGATGACGTGTCTTCTGCGAATCAGCAGCCAGTGGGAGGTAATAGCCATGTCCCAGCACGTTCTCCAGTTGTTTCGCGTTTCCCGGAGGAACTCACTGATGAATTGACCAATAGTGTTCAACTCAACGGAAACAGTTGCTTCAGGGCTGTCCTGGAAGTAGACATACTTGTTACCACCAAGGAAAAAGCGGTTCAAGAAGAAGTGCTCGTCGCCCTTGAGAACACCCGATCGTCCAAAGAACCACTTCTCGTGCTCAAATTCCTTCTTGAATCTATCATTCTTCAGATAGTGAGTTCGAACAAGGGTAGCACCGCCGCCAAACAGAGCAGAGCCATCAAAGCTGTTGACAGCCCGATTGTCCTCGGCCTGAACACTGTAATAGAAGGAGAAGAGGTGTGCCTTGACTTTATCCCAGATGCAGTTCGAAGGTTGTAGATGCGCTCGCTTGGGGACAGTAACAGCCGCGACTTCAGGGTCGTCAAAGGGACAACAAGCGGACATGAGGAAGCGGTCAGGCCAGTAGGTGCCCTGCTCGGTAATGACGGTCAGAGAATGAACACTGGGCTGGATATGTTTCAAGGCGTGAGCGATCTGGCGACGTTTGTTAGTTCTGTTCACAGCACCAACGTTGATCTGAGTATATCCAAACTTCTCTCGTAGGGGAGCCATTTGTGCCTCGACTTTATCGAAAGCCTCTTGGCCGACGGGCACGACATAGAGCTGTTGGGGGCGATTGACCAGGATACTTTCGATAGTTGGCAACAGGTTGTCATTCTCGTGGTTCACCACGGGGAGAACGACTGCGATATTGATCAGGTCGACGGTCTGTGGGTATTGAGTTCGAGGGGTCGAATAGTATTTCGCACGACCGACGTGATACAGGCCCAGCCAAATGTATCGGATAGAGTAGACGACAATCAATGTGATCGCCAAGGCGGAAGCGCCCTCCTCGGTAAGAAATGAGTTAAACATGGTGTAAACTCGGAGGTGAGGTGGTAAACAACAACAAAAAGCCTACAAGAATTGTGGTAAGTAAACAAAGTCTTTGTGAGCTTTCTGGGAAAGGATGATACAGAACGAAAAGAAAATCACACAGAGACCGGAGAGCTATGGGTTTATATGCTAGTTGGGATCCTATGCGAATTTGAGCTACGACAAAGGCATTGTCTTGTTAGCAATTGAACACTCAGACAATAGTGTTGGGCGACAAGCTTGTTCTAATGACAGACTACATGAGATAGAACATATGCCGTATCATAGAAATTGTACAATGGGAACATGATTGATTGGAAAGGTACAGACAGCAGTCTTGAAACAAGTGAAGCATCGTGATGTGATTCCACCCTATAACAGATAATAATGCAGAAGTAGCACCCTTGGTCATCTTATACCTCGGTGCTTTTGATATGTAATCAATTGCTACTGCAATGACTGCCGATCTTTAATTGACTTTACTAAACTACCCCGCGAATAAGTCGGTCGGGATGCAGTAGAATAGGCGGATGAGGGAGCGGGTAATAGCCGATCTGATCGGCCGAGATTTGAATTGGGTGGAAGCTTGATGTCTTTCCCCCGCTTTATCCCCAGACCGAGATCTTATTTACTGACCCAAAAAGGAAGCAAAAAGGAGACGAGATCTGAACCGAGAAGTTGTAAGACAGAATAACCAATTATCACAGAGCCGAGGAAATGGGCTTGAGACTCGAGACAAAGACTTGATGATAGGTCGTTCATCATTAATAATGGCTTAAGCCCCCCCGCGTGCTGTGGCTTTTTCTGCGCCGTCATCCGAAAGACTGTAACTAAAGATGCATCAAAACTGGGTCCGTTCTATCTCCGGACGCCATTTCCGGCTCTCCATATCCTCTAAGCCGGGGTAATAAGAAAGACTTGGGTCCCTTTTTTTTCTCCTCTCCTCTCCTCCTCTTTTTCCAATTGATCATCAAAATGGCTGATCCTGAAGAGAAAAAGACGGACCAAACTCCAAACCTGGAGACGGCAGCGAGGAGGAGTCAGGATTCTACTACCACGGAAGAAGGCGATGTCATCACTCCTGCGCACCAGATCCAACAGACGTCAACCTCGGAAAAGCATGATGGCAATATGTTCCCTCCTCAAAACGATGCTCCTCCTCCACCGCCTAATGGAGGTTATGGGTGGGTGTGTTGCGCCTGTGTCGCTATCATCAACGCTCATACATGGGGTCTCAATTCGAGTTACGGAGTCTTTCTCGCGCATTACATTCAGAACGACACATTCCCCGGTGCGACATCTCTTCATTACGCCTTTGTTGGGTCCCTGAGCATTGCTTGTGCTATGCTTATATCGCCCGTTGCTACGCTCTGTGTTCGTGAATTCGGCACGAAACCAACTCTTTTCTTTGGCATTATCCTCGAGACTGCTAGTCTGATATGTGCTAGCTTTGCCTCCAAGATCTATCAGCTGTTCCTGACTCAGGGTGTTTTGTTCGGTCTTGGAATGGGATTTTTGTTTGTTCCGAGTGTTGGTATCGTACCTCAATGGTTTACTACTCGTCGATCTCTGGCAAACGGCATCTCGGCTGCTGGATCAGGCCTCGGTGGTCTTCTTTACTCCTTGGCAGCGGGAGCCATCATCCGAAACATCAGTCTTCAATGGGCATACAGGATCCTCGGTATTCTCGTATTCGTCGTCAACATCATCTGCACCATCCTCGTCAAAGACCGCAACAAGATCATTGGCTCACGACAAGTTCCTTTCGACCTTAGCCTCTTCAAACGTCCCGAATTCGTTCTGCTTCTTGGTTATGGTTGGTTCAGTATGCTGGGCTATGTCGTTCTTATCTTCAGTCTTGCCAACTACGCCAACTTTATCGGTCTCGATGCATCACAAGCAGCCATGGTCAGCGCCATTTTTAACCTGGGACAGGGCGTTGGTCGTCCTTTTATCGGATACTTTAGTGATCGAACAGGACGCATCAACATGGCCTGCGGCACTACTTGGCTAGCAGCAATTCTTGTCTTTGCAATTTGGATCAACGCAAAGTCATATGGCCTGTTGCTCTTCTTCACTATCATCGGAGGTGGAATGGCTGGAACATATTGGGCAACAGTCGCACCAGTTACAGTCGAAGTCGTCGGTCTAGCTGATGTCCCTGCAGCACTCAACCTGACATGGCTTGTTATCAGCTTGCCCTGTACCTTCAGCACACCCATTGCACTACAAATCGTCGCAGGAACAGGAAAGTATATCGGAGCCCAAGTTTTCGTCGGCTTCATGTACGTTGCTGGAGGTCTATGTCTATTTGTCCTTCGTGGATGGAAGATTGGTGAGCTTGCTGAGATATCTCGGGCTACGAATCATGATCCCGATGAGATTACTAGGGTCAGATCTCAAGCGAGCGGAGCTATTAGCATCAAGAGCAGAAGGGTTGGAAGGAAGAGGATGTTGGCTGAATGCTATAAGCCCGGTCAAGTCTAGGTGGCTTGCCGGTGATATCAAGCAAAGACTTTACATCACTTGTATTTAAAAGCAAATGTATATACAACCTAGTCAAAACTTCGGCGTTCAGTATATAAGCATACGGTATCAGTCAACATGTAGCATTGTTCATTTACATACATACATAATGTTATGGAATATATTCCTCACTTGTGTTGGCTTGACGTTACCTAGCAATGTATGTCATGGAGAGTCACAGGTAGTTCTTTTGTCATTCGATTTATATGCCAACACACATGACAGCTCCATTGTGTACTTGAACACGCTGTTTGGTATCGATATAGAAAGCATTTTGGTGCTCCTGAGCCCCGGATCCTTCAAGGGCACTTCTTTGTTCATCTGCATTAGAATAAATACGAGCGCAATACGTAGGTATTCATCACTTTTTACAAAAAGAAGTCCTTTAGTGTTAGTCCTTGTTCTCATTGAAGCAAATGAATTACACCAGGGTAGACACGTGATCAGGCGTCGCGCCTGCCTGCTTCAACGCGTCCGTCGCCCCGCAAGATTCGCGATCTTAACCTCACGTCATAATCCTACTTTACCAAAAACTTCTATGGGATCGTGAGCGACGTCGCGTCGCACTTGGCGCAAGGAGATGTGGATCTTGGAGAATTCCGAGGCCTTTGACGGTGAGAAAATGGATCTCTCAACTTTGGGAAACCTAATCTAACCATCCCTAGGCCGAAGGCTGTGGTTGCGACCAGGGAAAACATATCTCTTTGGGCGAACAGCAGCAGAGCGTAAGAAACACGATCCTATAGACTATGACCTCGAACTAATATGTGGAACAGCTGGTCAATTGGCTATATCGCACAACACCATCTCGCGCAAGCATCTAACAATCACAGTCAGCCCTGTCGAACCAGGCCAGGCGCATAACCCCTCGAGTCGCTCTACGCTTACGATCGAAGACCTAGCGACGAAAATAGGCACCGTCATCAATGGAGAAAAGATCAAGGGTAACAAAAAAGTGGTCGAGGGAGACAAGGCCGAGTTTACCATGGGCAAATGCCCAAACAAGTTTTGGTAACCCCTTCCATCCGAGCTTGGTGTTGCGTCGCTTACGATCTGCAGTATTACGTGGGAACCAGTCATTTTCGCATTCTCTTTTACCAGCAAAGAACTTCAAACAGACCCCCTGACGACACTTCGAGAACGATTCGAGCAGCTCGATATCAAAATCGTACATGAATATGTCAATTCCACCACGCATGTCGTTTCAAAGAAGCGAAACACTGCCAAAGGACTGCAAGCTTTGATAAATGGGAAACACATAGTGACTGAAAGTTTTATCGATGCCGTGGTGGAAGCTGGGACTTTGCCAGAAGGTGCCCAAGCCACTGAGCTAAGTCCCTTGGAGCAAGACTTCAACAAAAACTGGCCTGATGCTCTGCAACATTTGCCCCCAAGAGGTGGTGAGCCTGTACAACATCCAGACTCGACATATGCTCCGGATCCAGGACGAAAAGACATTTTTGAAGGATACACCTTTATTTTCTACGACCCCGTGCAGTACAACAACTTATTGGCGCCTATCACGAATGGCGGCGGCAAGGCATTGTTACGAGAAGTTACACCTCACGAAACTCAAGTGGATGAATTTGTGCAATATGTCAAAGGCGTCGCTGGAGAGAAAGGCCTTGGCGCTTTTGATGATGGCAGCGAGGGTAAAGGTGTTGTGGTTGTACGTTTCGTGCCCTCCAAGGGAACAACCGTCGACTGGTATGTTGAGTTCTTCAGAACGGTGTCCGTGAGACTGGACCATCGCCCTATTGAACAAAGCGAGTTCTTAGAGGCAATACTTATAAAGGATGCGAGTATCCTTCGACGGCCTCTGGAGGTGGAGTCTTCACATAACACCCAAGAGCAGAATCATAATCAACAAGAAGCTGAAGTATCAGGTGGCTCGCAAAATCTGAATACGCAAGCTCAGACATTAATGCCAGCCGAAGAGACACAGACCGCGCCTCGACGAGGGCGAACTAGGAGGCCCATCAAGAGACGATTCGCAGGCTTCGATGATGAACCCGACATTGATATGGATGATATTCCTCCTGTCCCAGCACCTGAGCCCCAGCCTGCGACTCAGCAGCCTGCCACACAAATACAACCAGAAGAAGGGGGGTTATTTGTTTCCCAAGAACCTGATGTTCCACCCGAGCCTCTACCATCTAGCAATACTCGCTCGTCGCAAAGGAAAAGGCGGCACTCACCATTGCCTGAAGACGACCTCATGGATGGCATGACGACCGCAGCAGAAAGGTTCAAGCGTCAGCGAATAGAGAGAGGCGAAGACATGGACGAGCCACCTCAACAGATGGAGACCCAAAAAGTAGAGCCTGTTCCAGAACCAAAGAAGAAGATTAAGAAAGAATTCGATATTCTGGCAATAGCGGCTCAGAACAGAGAACAAGAAGAAGCTCGTGCTCGAGCGGAAAAGGAAGACCTGGCGAATCTACCTGACGATGTCGATCTTTCCGAAATTCGCAGACTCAACATAGTAGAAGAGATAGAAGTGCGACGGCCGAGTAATGGCCGAACCCGGGAACAAGACATCCGCGATGGTAGATGGAATCCTAAATGGAACGGCATGAAGAACTTCAAGAAGTTTAGACAGAGGGGCGAGGTAGCAGGACGACAGCCAGCAAGGACCATCGTGCCTCTGACACAAGTCAAGACAAAGGAGTTTGGCGTTGGCGACGACTACTGGCTCGAAGATGAAGAAACATCCCGCGGAAAAAGCAATCCAAACCTACCATCGATTAGAGAGACACAGCCTACGGCACCAACTCCGACTCCTGTTTCTATACCCACGCGCCCTCAAAAGCGAACAGTTGCTACTGTTCTTTCTGACAGTAGTGACGAAGAGGACAGCCGAGTTACAGAGCGATCATCAGCACCAGCGACACGAACACGAGGGGCACAAGCTACAGCGTCGCAGTCGCAATCCCAAGCCAACACAAAAAGTCAGGCATCCCGCTCCACCAGCAGCCAAGGTAGCAAACGAGCTGCAGCAGAGCCTGCTGCTGGACAGCAGCCTGCAAAGCGGTCACGACCAACGAGAATGGCTGTTGAAATCGCCGATAGTGACAGTGATGATGAGCTCAAGTTTCGATTCGGAAAGAGACGGTAGAGACCGGTCTCTATGGGGTATCTTTCTAGCTAGTTGTACATATATATCTATCTGTTCCGGTAGGAGCTTCTATGGCGTAAAGATGGCGGTCTAATACATTCAATAACTCATTCTCTCGCACCATGATGATCTAGTCGTTGCATTTCTGCGTTTGGAGTTGGCTCTCAGCACGAACAGCCTAATCCATCTGATCCATCTGACTCTGAGCACCTTCAGATTCCTCGACAAGGAGTCCCACCAGACAAGCAGATAGCATAGTCTCGTAGTTAACCCAAGGATGGACCTCGCCAAACAGTTTGGTACCATCACGCCCAGCAGCGCGCATCAGCTCGGGGACACCACCGGGGTGAAAGTCAGCATAGGGTGTAACATTGTACACCTTGCCGTTGAGCGCCATCCAAGCATCCTTACCCTTGCGACCCGTCATGCGCTTCAGCATAGAGGGAGTGACGCGCAGATACGGTGTTGAAGGCTCGACTCCACGAAGATCGGCATTGGGTCCTGAGATGCGAGCCCAGTCGAGAGGAGAGTGTCCCGGCGTGAGAAGAACCTTGCGACTCGGCTTGTTTGGCTTAGAAGAGTGTGTCGGCGGCGGCGCAAGACCACCAGATGATGGAGGACCTCGGTTCGGGACAGGACCACGAGCTCGTTGCGGCGAGTTGACAGCGGGGAACTGAGATAGTGTAGGCAGGCGGCCGGTCGGAGGGTTGGCGGTGGAAGTTGGAGGAGGAAGACGCCCCGGAGCGGGGGGCGGAGGCATCATGGAGGACTGGTTCGCATTAGGAAGGCCGAGAGCGGGAGCGGGACCCGGCGCCGTGGGGTCTCTGCGCGGAGCGGGGTGGGAACTAGGCGCAATAGGAGCATTATCAAGGCTGAAACTTGGGACGGCGATAGATGGAGGGTTGGATGCGATAGCCTTGGGAGTCGT
>JABFEW010000052.1:0-28087 GCA_013618405.1 Fusarium hainanense | reverse complement strand
TCCCTATGGTATCTCTTTGAACTCATTCTCAACTAACATGCCTTTCCTTAAATTCCAAGGTCGACTCTCGTTGAGTGTCCTCTCTGTCCCATCCCACCCACCTCTGACCAGTAGCCATCACCAAGTGGTTAAACTTTAGGCAGACGCCTTTCTCTACCTCCACTCCGATACCTTCTTATACTAAAATTTAAGAGCCTGTTTCCAGCGGAGTAGCTCGACTAACAAAAGATCCTAAAGGATTTGACACCTTGCAAATCACACATGCCAGCTTCTAAAACCAGCGGCCTTCGCTTTTTGTGTCAGCCTGTTCGAATCCCAATCTTATACCTCTATTTTTTTGCTATATTGTCTTTTTGATACCCGTACCTCATTTAATTCCTGTTTATATCTATTGATTCGATATCGCAGTAGTGCAAGGGACAGTTGACGTATGTGTGTACGATCCTCGGTTCTGACAACCACGCTTTCAGCTCTATCGAAGTGGAGTAGGTAGAGAGCCACAAAGGGACTGTCTGACTGCCCTTTATATACTGAAGTAACTGACTATACCTTTGAGGAGAGTGGTGCAGTGGNNCCCTGCGCCACTCTCCTTTTTGTAATTTCGTTTTCCTGGGTTCAGACAGATATGCCCGAATAGTAGATTCTCCCCCAGCGAAGTAGCCACATACTAAATAAGGCATGAGCTTGGTGCCATATGGCGGATCCGAACTACATACTTATCTGCGTACGCAGCCTTCGCTTTTTGCAAGTTCGAATCCCGATCTTACGTGTCTACTTTCTTATTGTATTGTCTTTTTACTATTTGAACCTCACTGAATCCCCAGTCACATCTTTTCTTTGTGATATCGTGATGGTGATGGTGAAGCCGGCGCATGACAGTCAAGCTTCTTCAGTCATATCAAAGTTTACAGGTAGGCAGGAAACTTAACTTCGCTGTCTACCTCTGCCAGGCTCTTAGACCCTTCAGTCAGTGAAGTAGCCAAACATTAAATAATTAAGAGAAACAATTATAAACTGTGCGCATATACGCAGCCTTCACTTTTTGACCAGCATTCGAATCCCGTTGTCCTTTCAACATATCTTTTTGCCATTCCACTTCTCAACAAGATAAACTGTTACGTACTTGACTGATATCGCATGTTCCGTCTTAACGTTGAGTGACATGTTCTTGCATTGTTGGTCCAACCCCCCTGATCCTGGACATCCCGGCTTACACCAACTACTCCACCGACCAGACCAGGCATTTCAAGCGCTTACGACGGTATATCTGTATATAAGGGCTAGGAAAACGATTCCACTCAGCGAAGTAGCTAGAACAAACCAACTACAGCTTACGCTGCCCACTTCATACTTGGTGTGGTGGTATAACCCACACAATCTCCCTTCGGGGCTTCTCTTCGCTTTTTGTTCGAACGTGTCTCGTTTTTTGTATTTTGTCCTCATTCTACCTTGAATATCTGCCTGTATGGTCTATGCCTGGCATTAATGTAAAGTTGGATCGTTGAGGCCATGGTGTTGTTTAATGATACGATCTTGAAGTCGCAATATAACCCGTCATTACTGCAAAACATTATTGCAACCAGAGATTTTTGTGAAAGCATGATGGCCTCTTCACATTGATAATGAGCGAATTTTTAAAAAAAAAATCGCCCTCTATTAACATACATCACAAATGCTGTAGCTTGTAAATGGTCTCCTGGTGTAGCTCATCATGTAAGTCCTGGACTGCACCAAATTCATTGACTACCCTATGTACCATCACCAATTTTCTCTGGCCATTCAGCCTTTCAGTCTTCCAATCTCAACTCGTCGGTCTCTCAAGTTCTGGCCTCAGACACAGGCGCTGCTTATGCTTCGCTAGCATGATCTCGGCGAGTGACTCAACGCCGGCCAAGCCCCACATCTGACTTACACCAACTAACATGGGACCCTTGCTCTTGTGCAACAACAGCACAAACAAACAGTCCTTGATATAGTGATCTTAATTGACAGCACGTAGCGAAGTAGCTAGAATCTACCAACGTTGAATATTGAATAACTCAATGCTCTAAATTTGCCTATCCTCAGGGGTAGGCCTTCGCTTTTTGGTGTGGTTGTTCGAACCAGGTCTGCGCATGACTGTCGTCCTTTATTTCTTTTTGTTCTTTTTCCTTTCTTTGCTCTTCATAGCTGCCATAATCTAAGTGGATATACGCTGGTCATTTATCCATTCTGTTAAGGTAGCCGTCCACCATCTTCCTCCTCCCTCAAGACCTTTGTTAGTTGTGCGCATGCCTTGGTCCCCAGGCCAAACCACAACAAACTCTACACACCAAGCACCTATCAACAGCCTTCATCCAAACCTAAACTACGGCCATATCCTAGGATAAATAGCCAAATAAGTCTATACCATTCAGCGATGTAGCTACACACCTGGAATCACTGAAAAGATTTCCTCCCTTGGGAGCCTTCGCTTGTAGGTAGAGGTCGTGGGTTCGAACAAAAAAAAAAGACATAAGAGAAAAAATAAGGTTCAAGCATATCGGAGCATCTACTAACATCTACAGCATATCGTGACACGAATGCCATATAATACCATCTATCTTGCCATCTAATATGCCATCTCTATAATTTTGCTTCACGTTTTAATTTTTCTAAACATTCAACATAGATCATTAATCCAATATTGTCTTTTATCTTTTTGTTTCCCCTTTTTATTTCCCATTCCTTGGTGTTTTCCATGCTTCCTCTTATGTCTGCCTGCCATGGTCGCACAGCCCCCCATGTCGTTCAAATGATGTGCACTACACCACAACAGGCAGCGACTCCACAACACCACGTCGATCACCCCCTCCACCTCGGTTCAATGCATACCTATATAATCTGGAACAAGCATTCGGTTTCCAGCGAAGTAGCTCAACTACCACAAAGAGACCTTTGGCGGAGTGGGAGTTCGCTCCTACTCTGCCGCCCCTTCCCAACAGGGAAGGGGGCGTCTTCGCTTTTGCCGATCCATGGTTCGATCCGCCGTTCCGTTGCTTTTTTGTTCTTTATCATGTCTTTTCATCTATCGTCCTCAGTCATCATCACAACTAAGTTTGGTGTTTACTCAAATCATTTTCATTTTGTTTATCTGTCCCGTGACGTCGTGTGGCTGATGCCTGATGCTTGTTCACGAATGAGAAGCAAACGGCACCTTATTGAGCAAGACATATTTACGAAAGCAACCTATCATTGCCCAGAGCGACAAACATTCACGAGATATGGAAACTTCTAGGCTTCTCAAATGCCAGCTAGAACACTTCCATTTACGTAGAACACTTCCATTTACGACACGGCATCATATTCATATCACTTCATATTAATGCCAGACACACTTAGTAGTAGCAATTTGTTTCATTCAGCTACCTGATCAAAGCAAACATCTAGTCCAATCTTGGAGTTGAACTATCCGAAACTCCAGTTCCAACCTGGAACAAAACCCTATACCCTAAAAATGAAAAAGAACAAACTCAAAAGGATTCATGGAAATCAGTGAGCAGGTGATGCTCGGGTATTTCGCAATTTACGCATAAGGCGGCGCCTCTTCGTCGTCCTAAGAGAAGCGGGCAATGGCCGCGCAGAAGTTGTTGCGGTTGTCCTTGTCCAGGACAGCAGACTTGCCGTCAACATTGACCATGTTGACACTGGCCTTGGTGCTGATACCGTAAAGGTGCAGCTTGGAGCTCTCGATGCTGATCATGTTGTCTTGGCAGTTGTTCTCGCCAACACAGACCTGGTCGTAGTTGTCGAAGAAGCTGTAAAGACCACCACCATAGATGAAGACATCCTTGGAATTGACAGCGCGGACACCCCAGGTGCGGGCACATCGCTTCGAGTCGCCAGTGCAGGTAGCCTTGAAGTCAGGGTCGTGGTACTTCTCGTTGACGGTGAAGGGAACAGTCGCGTCAGGGTTGCCCTGCATGTAGGCAGTCTCGGTCTGGATGAGGGACATGTAAACGTTGGAAGCGTCTTGAAGGTGGTAGTTGTACAGGACACTGTGCTCGGAAGCGGTACCCCACAGCCAGGCACCCTTGGTGCTCTCAATCAAAACACCACGGCCGTTGTAGAGGTTGATCTGAGAGTGGTCACCACGGTCGAGCTCGTGGTCAGCAACCCAGAACCAGGTGTTCTCGAGGTAGCAGCTTGACTCCTTGGTCATGTGGAAGAGCATGAAAGCGGCAAGGCACTCAGGCTTGGGGTCAGCCTTGACCTTGGGGTTCTTGGCGCAGGTGTCGGACTGGAGCTGGGTACCAGCAGAGCCACCAACGCGGAAGTGGACGTCAAAGAGGCCAGCAGAGCCGGGAGTCTCACCAGCAACGTTGAACTCCATGAGGATGGCACCAGGCTGGGGTCCGACGGTCTCGAACATGAGGTCCTGGATCTCGACGTTGCCAACATCACCAGCCTCACCAACTTGCCAGAGAGGCTTGGGGTTGGCTTGGTCCTTGAAGTTCTTGTCACCTCCAGCCATGATGAGGGGCCAGATCTCGCCGACGATCTTGATGTTTTTGGGGACCTTGACAGTGTCGGTGAAGATGTAAGCGCCATGGTCGAAGTAAACAATTTGTCCTTCCTGGATACCGTCAAAGACAGCCTGGATAGCAGCGGTATCGTCAGTCTTGCCATCACCCTTGGCACCCTTGGACTTGACGGAGACAAAGTTGGAGGCAGGAACACCCTCGTACTGGGGCTTGCTCTTGGTAACGACATTGCCATTGCTGTCGAGGATGGCCTTGGGCTTCTCAACGGGAGTCTGTGTGGCTTGAATGGCCTTGCCGTTGCCGCCAGTGTAGGCACGTCCTTGAACGAAAGATTCAATCTTGGCGTTACCGGGAAGGATGGTAGCATCAGTACCGCCATTCTTGACAGCGACGGGGACGGAGGTCATGTCGACGTTGTCGATGATAAGAGTACCGTTGGTGCCGGTTTGGCCAGGGTTGTAGTTGGACAGAACACCAACCTCGGTGTTGGCAATCTTGCTGTCGGTCAAAAGGATGGAGCCAACGTTCTGGATGCCTCCACCGGCAGTCATGTCGATACCGACCTTGGCGCCAGAAATGTCAAGACCGTTGAGAGTCCACACCCAGTTCCAGTTCATGTAAATAGCAGTGTTACAGTTGCGGAAAGTCATGTTGCGGCTGGTGAATTGCTGGCTACCGAAGAAACCACCATACCTGCCACCGATGAAGGTAAGGTCGGTCATGAAACCGCCAGAGCCGTTGTCAATGAAGATACCCTGCTGCTTGTTGTCCTCGCTAGGATCCTCGATCATCTGGAAGACGATGTTCTGGAGGGAGGTGGCTTGAGCAACCTGCCAGTGGATACCGGTACCAGAGCTCTTGGGCATACCAGTCAGGTCGATCTTGAAGTTGCGAATCTGGCGGAAGAAGTTGTTCTGGTTGGTGTGCCAGTTGGAGCCGTCGTTGTTGTAAGGGTCGACATCGATGACAGCCATACCTTCGAAGTTGGCAGAGGGCTTCAGGACGGGGAGGTTGCTGAGATCACCCACCATGTGGGTGTAGTAGTAGGGGAGAAGGGGCTTGGAGACAACGTAGGTACCGGGAGGGAAGTAAACAAGAGCGGGAGTAACAGTCTGAGAATCACAACCCTTGCCGCAGCGGTTGCCGTCAGAGAAAGCAGAGTTGATGGCTTCGGTGTCATCAGAGCTTCCATCACCCTTGGCGCCGTAATCCTTGACATTGCGGAAGATCTTGTAGTCGGGAGAGTTACCAAAGGCAACCTGACCCTGACGCTTGATGGAAGAGAGCCACCAAGAGCCGGCGTCAGCTGCGGGAGAGACAGGAGCACTGTACTCGGGAGCTGCCGGGGCAACAACAGTGACCTCAGCGACGGGAACTGCAGCTTGAGGTGCAGCCGAAGCCGGGAGAGTAAAGAGGCGCATGGCCAAAAGGGAGGCGGTGACAACAGTCGAGAGCCCCATGATGACGATGAAGAACCAGCTAAATCGTTGCCTTTGAGGTGTCGAGTAGTGGTATCGCTCTAGGATGAGTGGTGTTGATATCTCAGCGGAATGCTGTCAAAGGAGAGCGGTTAGCTTTTTGCTTGTGCAGCTTCAAATTTGTTGTTTTTTGCAGAAGAAAGTTTGAGAAAGAAAGAAAAAAAGGTTTGTGGGAAAGGTCAGTATCAAACTTCGTGAAGCTATCAACCTTTGGGTGTGTGATATGGATCAAGGTTTGGGAGAACAATGAACAACACAATAGAAAGAGAGGTTGAAAGAGTAAAGAGAAGGGATGAAAAAGAAAACAAAGAACAATAGCAACGGTATGATGTGAATGAGAGTAGTTGTTGCGATGGTGAAGCCGGGCTGCCAGCTGGTAACAGTTCTTGACAGTGCCAGTGAAGAAAATCGGCCGGCAGTGCCACATCATGAAAGCAGGCCGAGGCCTCTTCTTATCTGCATGGCCTTTTACAGCTGGCCGGCACTTGCTCAAAACGGTACATGAGATGATGGGTTTCGGTCCCTTGTTTCTGGTTGCATGTGGAGGCTTGTCACAGTTGAAACTTACCACGAAACAGGTCAAAGAAGTCTAGGACCTGAACCAATGTATGGCGAAAAGAACGAGATATTCAAAAGGGAGGCGCACTCTTTAAATTGGTGGTAATTGCACACTTGGCAAAAAAGAAAAGAATACCCAAAAAGAAAGAGGGTGGTGATCAAAGCAATGACGCTGTACCAGACATGCAAGTGAATGTAAAAAGGGAGGGACAGGGAGAGACACGCGAGGCGCGTGTTCACACGATAAAGAGTGTCGTGATGGTGTGCGGTGTGGTGGTTGAGGTAGCAAAATGAGAGACAAGTGCAGGTGTTTTGACCTTATATGTGACTTGGGACTAATAATGAATGACTTCTTTTTGGGCTCACCTTGTCATTGTCATTGCTTTTGGCAGGGCCATCGCCTCTTCCAAGGACAGGGATCTCATCGTAGTAACCCTCGACGGATGGCATCCGCCGTCTCTGCGTCCGCGAGCCAGCCATTGCGGTGGAGTTCTGGATGGTGTAGTCGTTCAAGGGGTCTGGAGAGATCACCATTGGCTATGGGGTCCTCACGGCTTGTTTCAAACACGGCCGGTAGTGGTCCAAGCGAGCGGATGGAGGATTTTAATTGTGGTGATTTGAGGATGAAGGATGAAACAAATATATTCCGAGCTATACAGTAGCGTTTATGCTGAATTGACGATGGCGAATGTTTAGGTACTGGTAGAGATGAAGAGACGCGAGATAGACGAGCGATGAACGACAAAAGGAAAGGAGATTGATTGATGTGCCTTCCCAATGTAACCCCCAGCCTATACATCACCTGAAAAGGAAAGTACAATAGAGCCTCCGAAGGGAGTCTAGCGCGTGTCGTTTCAATAGTTATAGGTCACTAGTCTCCATTGGTCCCTGGGCTAATGGGTTAAAGCCAGCGGGTGGCTTCACGCCAGGTCCTTAGTGAATCAAAAGAGCCGGAGCCTTTGCTCATGCTCTTGCTCTCTCTCAACAAGAACAAAAGCTCCTTCTCCATTCAGATTCGGCCATCATAAGGCTCGTTCACAAGACCCCAGCGTACCTTCCATCGAACAGACAGTCGGGTGCCTGGCATCCAATACAGAGTAGAGTTTACGCTTAATCTCCACAGATAATGCCTCCATCATTCCTCCAGAACCCTCTCTTTTTTTTGGTGCTATTGTCAAGACGAAACTGCATTCCTTTTTGTTAAAGCATTGCGCCCCGTCCGTTAATTACATTAGTCACCTTCCGCCACCACGTAGAATCCCCCTTCTGTCTCAGCCGCGCGACTATCGAATTGGCGCTTGGCAATATAGAGGATCGAGATCGAAATGTTTCCCAAGAGTAAAGATTCACAGTAGGGGTTCAGTATTGTAGTTTGTAGTTGATGAAGAGCTCCGTAGTGGCGGTTATCAAAGCCATTAGGAGGTCATATCAAAGGTTAAAGCAAGTTTTAATCTGCTGGGTCTATAGTTGTTTCATGCTATAGGGCTCATTCATCCGAATCGTGGTCCTCTAAATCTGGACTCGGCGACAAAAACTCAAAAAGGCATCACAGCCAACAATCTCTCGTCCAGGTCCCCTGTTTCAAAACACAGCTCTCCACTTCCCGCCGCACCACCAAACGGCATTCCACCTACATCATGCCTTTGCCGCCCGACAATATGCACTATCGGACAATTCTCCTGCCATAACCAGTAAACTACATCATTTTGACTGATAATCCTAGCTATAGTCGCATTACATGACAACGTTACATATAGTATATCGTCTAAGAAAGAATAGTAAAAGAAACATCGCATCAGGTGAACATATTAATTCAGGGTGGTCATTTATGCGATCCTGCACCATTTGTTTCTGGAATCGTCCCTTCACATGATCGACGTCTCTTCATCACACGCTTCGTGTTTCACTCCGCATCCCACATCCCGCTGCTCACTCCCATCATTTCTCTTCGTTTCAAGAAACAATCTTGAACCCTGCGACTATCAAGCAAGCATCGGAAGATATATCAAAAATCACAATCGGAAACGATCCGACAGATAACGAAACAGTATAATCATTAAAACTCCAAACTCATCTAAATGTGATCAAAATCGCTAGTCAACGCTCTTGACGATCATCCCTTTTTGGGTAATGCATCGCCGAATCTCAAATGTGCTCCGTGAGGTTGCACGAATGCATGCACCATGTCTCCAACATGCCACCAATGCTATAAGCTTCATTGAAAACAGTCTAAGCATGCCTTTCCGTGTCATAAGTCGTTACAGCCAGCTCCAGATCGCCTGGCCCATTATTACTTGAATCCTTCGTGTCGTCCCTCATTGCTGGCTCAGACCTAGATGAATCCTCCGTTCAGCTCGACGGGTTTCGCACTCTCGATAGTCTCAATACCCTCGACATCGGCGCCGAAATCCATAATCAAGATCTTGGGATCCTGTCCCGTGCTGACAATGCGACGGTAATCACTCTTTGCGCTCAAAACCCAGCTGGCGTGCCACTTGGGGAAATCGAGCAGCTGATGTCCGGTCTCCATATCCCACACCTTGATGTCGGTGTCGTAGCTTCCACTGACCAGTCGGCCACTCACACTATCTATGTGCAGGCTGCGGACTAGGTTCTCGTGGGCGCGCATCTCTCGCAAGCACTCGCCGGTGTTGGCATCCCAGATGCGGATCACCTTATCGTTACCGGCAGATGCGATGTACCGGCCATCTTCGGAGAATTGAGAACAAGCCAAGCCCTTGGTGTGTCCTGTGAACTCGCGAATGTTCTTTCCGGTCTCAATGTTCCACAACTTGACCCGGAAATCTCCCGAGCAGGACACGATGGTGTTGCCCCGCATCTGTACTGCGTTGACAGGGCCGTTGTGACCTCGAAGCTGCTTGATCAAGTCACCAGTGTGTCGGTCCCAGACGCAAATGGTAAAGTCCTTGCTGCAGGTTACGATGTGCTTGTCGTCGAAAGCAAGATCGAGAACGGCTGCTGTGTGATGTCGAAGTCGGCGGATAGGTTGGTATCCGGCGCGGACATCGTAAACGATGCAGGTAGAGTCAGAGGATCCGGTTACGAGAATATCATCGTCGTACTGCAGGCACAGAATCGACGCCATGTGATGGGTCGGGAACGATCGAACGGCAGGGACAGAGAAGTTGGACTTTTCATTTTCAGAAGAGCCGGAAGCGAAGTGAGTGGGCTGGTCATCTTCATCGTAAAGCACGTCGGGCTCGTTGATGATCTCATGAGGTCCGATGACAAGACTGCATTGAAGAGTATGCATATCCCAGATACGGATGGTCTTGTCGCGGGAACCAGTG
Organism: Fusarium hainanense; assembly: GCA_013618405.1. Taxonomy (NCBI): domain Eukaryota; kingdom Fungi; phylum Ascomycota; class Sordariomycetes; order Hypocreales; family Nectriaceae; genus Fusarium; species Fusarium hainanense. Next base: position 18,238 of record JABFEW010000052.1, on the reverse strand, counting down.
ATGATTTTATGCCTATTCACGTTAGTAAATAGATCACAAAATAGGAAGCTGATATAACTTACTCGTCGAACTGCAGGCAATAGATACTATCCTTGTGCCCGTTCAGATAGACAGGTCTGGCCTTGCCAGTCTTCCATCGTTGGCTCAACTCCTGCTTGACACGGTAGATTTCTCTCCAGTCGTTGGCAGGCGAAACAGCGGGAACTCCGAGGCCGCTTCCAGGCGCAACGGGCTCACTGGTGGCATACGTGGTGGTTGTCTCCCGGAGGCAAGATTCACGCCAGATGTGTTGGTTACTAACGATCTTGTTCCAGTTCTTGCAAACAGCAGCAGCCTTAGTGAGAGCGGAAGCATCGAGGTTCGCCAGAACGTGAATGGCGAGTTCGGCGGGAAGTCTGGAGATGAAGTCGATTGTGCTAATAGCAATGTTCTCCTCCGTCTCGTCCTCGCATTCGGCACCAGGGAGGGTGACTGTGATTCCGATACCGCTCTCTCGGTCGTTGCTCTCGTCGTTGGTGCTGGGGTTCAACCACATGTTGTAGAGACCTTGACGGGCAAGGTACTCGTTCTGCATGGCAGCTGATGCCTTTGCAGCAGCTCCGGAGTTGCTGGGGATGACAGGTGGCTCGCCATTATAACCAGGAATCGGAAGGTGAGAAGTGTTATCGTAGTTATAGTTGGCATGCTCGCGGTTGAATTCAAAACCGTAGATGGATCGTGAACGACGCATGGTGGCTTGTCGAAGTCGACTCCAGGTGGAGTGCGCCCCGTTATAAGAAGTCGTAGGTCGGCTGGCCTCAGCATCTTCGTGTGTATCCTCAGCGATAGAGGGTCGACGATGGACGATACGGTTGATAGACAGCGAAGCCCGTCGGAACATGCCCTTAATCTGCTTAGCACCGGGGGTATGGAAACCGTGATGTTGATTCGAATCGTGCATGTCGTCTTCGTGGTCTTCGATAGCAAGATCGGTAAAATGTCGAGATAAGTTTTGCGAATTATGCTCATGTCCAAAGGCAAAAGATTTGGGTCGTCGCCAAGGCATGGAAAGGCTCATGCTGCGGTTTCGTTGGGGCCGAGGTTGAGGAGTGTGGATGGCGCCTGCTTCGCTGGCAACGTGTGACTTGGCTGTTGAATCGACCATGGTAGACGACTCGGATGGAGATTCCATCATCGCTTCCTGAGCAGGAGCCCAGTCGTTGACGTTAAAGATGCGCTTGGACATATTTCTGGGTCTTGAATCGAGATTGGTGAAAGATTGTATTAAAGCGAGACAAAGATGGTAGAGATGCGAGTATAGATAGGCGGAGATGGAATTAAGGAATGTCGGTTATCGACTCGAACCGGCCGATTAAGAATATACTACGAGCTGAAGGAATGCGCTCGCTTGTTATAATCCAGGATATATATGTTTGTCGGGAGTTGTTTACTGTTGGTCGCAAAGGCGGTCGCGGGTCTTCTCGTTAAGCTTCGCAGCCTTGTTTTTCGGGTGCGATTGGGTTTCAATCAACAGTACAGCAAGTTAAAAGAAAGAGGCTTTCAACAACTTGATTTTCCTTATAGCCGTTTGTGACACGCTGTTTTCAATCTCAAAGAAAAGAAACAACAACAGGACGAAAAAAGGAGGAAAGGAATGGAGGTTGTATGTGAGGGAGAGATGACAGGCCTTGTTGAAGAGTAAAGAAAAAAAGGCGTTGCAGCGATTAGCAATCCCGGCTCAGATAAAGGAACAGGAACAGGGGGGGTTCACTAAGTTGAAATTTTAAAATTCAACGAACATGGAACAATGCAAGTCTTTTGATTCGCAGTGAGTTTGACTGACTTTTCCCTCTTCTCATGGCGAGTCAGAAGAACGGGATGATCAGGGGAATTAGAGCTCAGACAAAAGTCATCCCTTAACAGAGTCTCCTACAAATGCAAGGCGAGACACGTTACGGATGGACTCTTGGCAGGTGATGTAAGGCGGTTTTCTTGACTCTTGACTAGGGTCATGCTTCGCAGCTTCAGGCGGTTTCTAACGCCATCTTCAGCACACTAGAGAACTAGCGCTTGCCCCAGAAGAAGCCTTGGAATGCGGGAAGAGGCCGATTCTTGGTTTTCCCGATGGAGGTGGATCGTATGGTTCCAGTTTTCTCGGGGGCCGCGATAGTAGAGAGAAGTAACTCATCTCGGTCCGGTATTTACTATGTCAGTAGTTCTAAAGATGAGATCACTCAGTGATACAAGTTGCCTTCTCTTTGTTACACTGAAGCGGTGAAAACAAAGTCTCTTGAACTAACAACACTGTGGCTATCCGCCCCTCCCCACCAACTCAGCTCCAGTTCCTTCAGCCATGACCACCGGGTTGGAAACGGAAACTGGGGGAGGAGAAACTCTTGTCACTGGTGGCGATGGCTAGATCGTTATCGGGATCCTTATTCCCGGGTCTAGAAACCTGAAATGAAATCTCAGTTCAGAGTCTTGGATTGTTTACGAGTCAACACACCGTACATCATAATTCCATCAATGTCATCGCTCATCTCGCCTTTTCAGTTGGTCAGCTCGTAGCAAGAGTCAACAAGAGTCTGTGTAACACAGTTTCACCATCAACAGCGTTACTTCCAACAGTCCAGGGTGTTCGACAGTACCCCAACAACCCCCAAAACATACCCCAGATTTTACTGGGCTCTCTTTTACTGGCTAGGTGGTCTCGATTTACAGGGATCAAATAATTTGCTTTTAGGACCCTGATTAACTTCCTACAAACCTTAATAAACAAAGGCTTTCCTCATGACTGCTTGTTGACGCAAGGTAATCTTACCGCGCTTAGACTCCTCGCTGTTTCTAACCCTGTAGAAATTGGAGACGGTGAAGATTGTGTTTGTTCACAAGGAAGGGATCGACAAGCGTTGAGAAAATTGGAACACTCAACGGATAGACCGATACCGGCTTTCACCAAGTGTCGCCTTCGAAATACTTTCTAGACTGTCTATATCTCCTCGACGCTGGAATGAAACTTTCCAATCTGACCTGATTCTGAGTTCCATCTGAAGCTTATTCGAGACAAAAATACTGAAATGTGATGAGACTCGTGTGTTTTGGCATGACAGCTACCCTATGTCACCAAACATAAAGCTATGGCTCAAATGGTGTAAGCTCAATTGTTACTCTCTAGTGAACTTGCCATCAACTTGGGAACAAACAGACGATGCCCTCAAGTTTGTGGGAATGACTGTCATACTGTCTGTGGTTCAACGTTGTCTTGGAACCTTCATCGTAGGGCTGTCGTGGAGGAGACAGTGGATCAAGTTTTTCCCGCTTAAGGATCCATACAAGTTTTTAAGATATCAACCGAAAACACCACGTTGCGACATCACCACACTCACCTTCACAACTCAATCGAGTACCACCACTTACCTCACACCCAATTGAGCCGTACCGCTCACTTACGACACCATGGAAGCTACCGTGCAAGCTACAAGAAGACCAGCCTCTGTGGCTTTCCGCATCCACCCCCTCTACCGCATCTTTTTCCTCGTTCTCGAGCCCATCTCCGCCCTCGTCGGCGCCTTCTACACGCACTTCCGCCAAGAAACATACCTGTCCCTCCTCAACGCCGCCTCAGCACCCACCCAAGCGCCAAAAGCCACTTCCGTCGCCATGTCGCAGTTGTCTAACATGTACATGTTCTTCGCGCTCAACGAGGCTCTTGTTCTGCGGTCTACGCCTGATTTGCGAGTCTGGAAGACGGTGTTGCTCGTGCTTCTTATCGCGGATGTCGGTCACTTGTTTTCGATGAGTGAGCTTGGTTCGTCGATTTATTGGGATTTTAGGGCGTGGAATGTTAGTGATTTGGGGAATGTTCCTTGGGTTTATGGTGGAATGCTTATGAGGATTTGTTTCTTGATGGGAATTGGGTTGGGAGAGTCCAAGGTTTTGAAGAGGAAGGTTTAGAGTTCAGAGATTCGGGGTTTGGAATAGCGAGATGTTCGGTTTCAGATACCGAATTGTTGAAGATTCGGGGAATTAAAAGAAAAGACTGGGATCTAATGTTATTTGACTGTGCCTTTATGAGACATGATATAAGAGTCTAGAACCTATGATGCTCTCTGAAGAATACCCCAATAGAACTCTTGTGTCAGACAAACAAGCTTAACTCGATGCATCGCAGCCCTCATGATCAGTTCCCCCACGATCTTTGTGGAGGAACTGATCCAGTCTCCACTATCGTCACGATAATCCGAGCTCTCATGTCCAGAGTCATGATGGACCACAATTGTTAACCATCCAATCATGTCTCTCCATCGGCTGTCGGCTATCGCATGTCGCTTACAACCAGAGACGTTCAACTCTACTGCAGGTCGGCATATCGGCCGAAACCCCCAAACCACGTAAAAGAATGCCCCCCAAAGTCGCGCTCGAATCATTGTCGTTCATGATGGAGGGGTTGACCGGGTTGTTGACTTGTTCTGCCCCTCATTGCGATGCGACGTAAATGGCAGTCGACGCGATGAGGGGTTGAGCTTGGGGGTTAAGGCCATGAGGAGGACAAGTTTATAAAGATTGACGATGTTCCAATCTTGCCATTGACTCTTGTTTTCTTCTTCCTCTCTCTCCCTCTTCCCTCTCTCATATATACCCAAACAACTCTATACCTCATCCATCATGTCTGTCCCCGACAAGTTCCAGGGCTTCCAGTCCCCTAGCGCTGAGCACTGGACCGACTTCCAGAAGAACTCCTTCGAGCCTCGTCCCTTTGGCGAGTACGATGTCGACATCAAGGTCGAGTGCTGCGGTGTCTGCGCCAGTGACCGTCACACCATCAGCGGCGACTGGGGTGCCTGCCCCTACCCTCTCGCTGTCGGCCACGAGGTTGTCGGCAAGGTCCTTCGTGTAGGCGACAAGGTCACCCTCGCCAAGGTCGGTGACCGTGTTGGTGCTGGTGCGCAGGTTTGGTCGTGCCAGGACTGCCGTCAGTGCAAGAATGACAACGAGACCTACTGCAAGGATCAGATTGATGCCTATGGCGCTGATTACCTTGATACTGGGTTCAAGACTCAGGGTGGTTACTCTTCTCACAGCCGAGTGCACGAGTACTGGTAAGTACACATGAATCTCTACTTGAGACGTAACTGACATGTTTCGTAGGGTCTACCCCATCCCCGAGGCCCTGTCCAGCACCCAAGCTGCTCCCATGCTCTGCGCCGGTATCACCGTCTACAGCCCACTGAAGCGTCTCGGTGCCGGCCCCGGAAAGAAGGTTGGTATCGTCGGTATCGGTGGTCTCGGCCACTACGGCGTCATCTTCGCCAAGGCCCTCGGCGCCGAAGTCTGGGCTATCTCCCGATCCCGCGCCAAGGAGGCCGACGCTAAGAAGATGGGCGCCGACGGCTTCCTGGCCACTGGAGAGGACAACTGGACCGAGGGCCACAAGATGACCTTCGACATCATCATCAACACAGCCACCTCCTTCGAGGGTTTCGCTCTCAGCGAGTATCTCAGCCTTCTCGACATCCACGGCCACTGGAACTCGGTCGGTCTTCCTGGTGGTGACGGTATCCAGATCCGCAACCAGGACTTTATCAACAACGGTTGCTACATCGGTACATCTCACTTGGGTAGCCGACGTGAGATGCTCGAGATGCTTCGGCTCGCTGCTGACAAGGGTCTCAAGTCTTGGATTGAGGAGATTCCTATCTCCAAGGAGGGTCTTCAGCAGGCTATGGAGGCATTGAGGACGAGCTCTGTTCGTTACCGATCTTGCATGACAGGGTACGACGAGGCTTTCGGTGCTTAAGAGGATGATTAAATAAAAGAAAAGAGTTGAGCGAGTTTATGAGTTTATGACAGATAGCGGAGCGAGATGCTCTGGGTTGAGAGAATACACCTTGATAGGACACTGATCAAGCACCTTGATGGTTTAGTGACGAACATCTAGAATTTACTATGGTATGTGATTGTCGCAATGAATTGGCGAATTGACTTTGCTATACATCGAGTAACGTTGAACAAGCGAGTGTGTACAACTGTAAGCTGGTTGCTCGCAAAGTCTGCTTAAAAATCCACTGAGTTTGTAAGCCATTGAATGCGTCTTTCAGCTCCAAGATGGCGCATCGTGAAGTGTGAAGTTTAGCGTAGTTCCATTATTAGGCCTGCAAAGCTTAGCCTATTCTATTCCACTAAACGAGCTCCGCCAGACATCCATCCATCCTTACCTTCACGTGGGGTCTCCATGTTACTGCTCCAGCATCACTCACTCTTGTCACTTTATTTCTGTAGGGCTGTGACAATCACTTCGCCCTTACGCCCTTCAGTCTTATGTAAAGTCAGGGCATCAAGTAACATGCCATCAGGGGATCTCTGCATCTGACCGAAACCGCAACCCTTTCAAGACACTGGGCTGTAAATAACGGCCATCTTCTTTTTGAGGTTCCTCGAGCTAGTCCATTTGTATCACCCCAGACATCTGAACCCACCTCCACGTTTTTTGGACCATACCCTTTTTGCCTTGCCGAAAATTCAAGCCGTTGGAGAAAGACGTAGATAGACGGACATCGTCCGTGACTCAACGAGCCGGTGTAAGCAGCATATCAAAGAAGGCTTTTTTTTTTGTTAGAGTCAATTTGGGACTCGCCGTGAATAAGGGAGATGTGATTAGCAATGCGTCAGGGTAAGAGTCATTGCTGTGGGCTGGGAGATTTTCTCCTAGCTGAGGGATTGTTTATAATGGAGATTGTCGCCCCTTGGTTTTGGTGATACCTTCAGTTACACACTCTTCAGACAAACTCAATAAACACAACTCGACAATCACTTAGCTCTTCACTACTTTCCTCATTGAACTCAATTCATCATCAAGTATCCTCAATAGGTTTCTGCTTGACACCAATTGTTTGGTCACCATCATGTAAGTTACATCACATCCAACTGAACCTTCACAACTAACAACAAACAGGGGACAATCATCAACATCTCCCACCTCATCCCTCTCAAGATCACCCGCCTCAAGCTTCAGAAGCACATCATCCACCATGGATCTCAGACTCCGCTTCAGCCGCTCCGTCAGCAAGACAGAAATCACCTCCGTCGGCATCTCCCCCTCAACCTCAGCAGCCTTCGCAATCTACACAGCAGCGCAAACAGCCCAATCCTGGATCGACGTATTTGACCCCAAGAACGGAAAGGGCTACTCCAAGACGAGCGGCTCCCGCGCTGTCTTCTCGGCTCAGGGGTCTCGTTTGGCGACTGTGAGAGATTGGACTGTTCAGCTTCAGGGCGGTGTTGACTTTCACCACTCAAGCACTGTTTTCCTAAGGGATTACGTTAGTGGGAAGACTGTACATGAACTCAAGGAGGCTAAGGGTGAGCCTATCGCCTGGAGCAGAGACGGAAGACTCATTGCGGTTGGAGAGGCGAAGGATCGTGTTGGAGTTTGGGATGTCAAGAGTGGGACGCGAGTTGGAAGGGTTCTGAGCCACATCGACGCAATCACCCACGCGGCTTTCCTTCCTGACTCCAGCCTGGTTACTGCTTCTCGAGATGGAACTCTAAGAATCACAAACACCACGAATTGCAAGACGATGCGCCGTCTCGAAATCGACGGCTCAAACAACCCCCGCGCTCTAGCCGTGAGCCCCAACGGCCGCCGCATTGTTTCAGTCTGGGGAACAAACGTCCACATCTGGATCCCCTCAGCCAACGACCTGACATCCTACAACCTCAACGCGGTGCGAAGCTGCGAGGGGTGGCCCCTGGCTATCTCACCCGACTGTCGCTACATGCTCTGCAGAACCGAAGACGGATTCGATATCATGGATGTTGCGACGGGATCTATTATCTACGAGGAGACCACGGAGGAGATGGTAATGTCTGGGGCTTTCGCGGAGAACAGCGGCGCTTTGGTTCTTGGAAGAATGGACGGATTCGTGGAGGTGAGGGATGTTTGTGACAGGAGGGCTTGAAAAGTTGTGATACCCTGATATACAGATTGTAATTTGCTTTTGTAGACAAGATTGGGCTAGAAGCAAGGCTTTAGGAACAGGCGTTTTTGAGTTAGCTATTCAACACCTTTAATACATAAGAGCATATGCCAGGCTCTCAACAGCACTATATGTCCATTATGCCCGTTGTTTGCGCCTGAGGGGGATTGATGGTGGGTGTATTGACTGCTGTCAAACTCAAGCCGTGTCAGAACTCGCGATCCGTCCTCTCAGAACCGCCACAATAGCTTTCATAGCAATCCGTCGATCATCCTCCCAAGACACAACAGACTCAATCTCATCGAACCGTTTCCAGACAGCTTCAAAATCTTCGTCCTCCTGCTGCGTTCCTTCTACTGGAGGAACAGTAGAGTCCGCCATACCGACGTACCAAAAGATGACCTTGAGACCTCCTTTCGTCATACGCTGAGAAACAGCAATCGGCTCAGTGATGGCCTTTGGTCGATCATGGCCTTGGGGCGAGGTAGCTTGTGAATCGATAGCGACAGGGAAAAGTTGGGCTTTCACTCCTGTCTCTTCATACGTCTCTCTGAGAGCTGTGGCTTCTAGACTTTCGCCCAAGTCTTTGCGGCCTTTGGGGAGCATGTATTCTCCATTCTTTCGCATGCGAATAAGCAGGAGTTTAGCCTTTTTGAGATCTATTGTCACGGTGCCGCAGCTGATGGCGAACTGGTCTGAGAAGAAGAGACTCCTTTCCATGGACGCCATGTTTTTGATCTCTGTTTAGGTAATATTAGTAAATTGAATTCATAGACAAGCAAATGAGACTTCACCTTTCGCGTTCGCAAGGAGTTTAGATCGTGGAGGAAGCGAGTGAAGTTGTGTTGTTAGGCAGAAGTGGTATCACTGTTATGTTTCATGACTCAGCAGAGTTAATTAACTTTGCGACTTCCATTATCAATACTCGCACCCAGAACCAGCTTCTAATCCCTCTGCATTGCTGTCAAAAAGAGCACAGGTACAAATTACCAACGAAATCGTGCGAAGTGCCCATTGAAAGTCCTTCAACTGAGTTGATTGTCGAATAAGTAATTGCGCTAGTCCAGCGTATCCCAGCGACATGAATGACAGCGGCGCCATGCTTGAAATGTCAGTGATTCTTACTTATGTCGTTGTCTGTTGAATGAGGTTTTACACGATGAAGAGGATCTCTGTTCCAGGATGTGGTACAGCCAAGGAATATAACCCTTGTTGCTCTGTAAGCTGACTATGCAAGCATTAGTTCAAAGGATCAATCCAAGCTTGTTATTAGCCGGTTATATAAACAATCTGTCCTGACTTATCCTTCCAATTCCTCGTCTGCAAGTCTTAACATCAATCAATATTTACATCTCAAGCCATCAAAATGGCACCCTCAACAGCAACCAAGAAAGTTACACCACAGAGCATCAAGGACGAAAAGCGATGGGTCCAGCGCCTAAATCTCTTCCTAAGCCCTTTCTGGATAACCGCCGTAGCATTCGCAATGCTCAGCGGTATAATGCACAAATGGCACGACATGGACTACATCCTCTTCTCAATAGCAGTTGCAACACCACCAATTCTTTTCCCAGCACTACTATCCAAAAAGGCCGGCCGTCCATGGTATCGCAGATACTGGTTTAAACTTAATGTTTGGGTCGCTATTATCGTCTGTTTGGGAACGTACTTTACGTCGCACTACTTCTTTGATCTCATGGGCATGCGGTACAAGTTCCCTTGTAAATGGAACTTTAGCTCTTCTGTTGTGGGAAGGACGGGGGGACAGGTTCCTGTGTTTTTGTATCCTCTTACGCATGCGTACTTTATGACATACTACACAGTTCCCATGTTGGCGGAGAGTACAATTGTGCAAGCTTTACAACCTGGACGCTTGGGAAGGGTTATTGTGGTGGTCGCTCTATCTTACAGTGTTGCCGTTGGAGAGACATTCTTCATGTCGAGTCCTCTACTTTCAGACTGGTTCTACTATGAGAAGACAGATAGGATGATGACGGTTGGGTCATTGGGATATATGGCCTTCTTTGTGACGGGGTTACCTATGGTCAGAAGGATTGACAGCAAGGGGGAAGATTGGCCTCTCAGTCGGGTTGTTATCGAAGCTTTGGCGACTTTCATGTCGATTCTAGTGCTATTCGAGATCTGGGCAAAGGTTATAGGTCCTCTTTGAATGGTCTTCGGTGAGTTATATACCGAGGAGAGGGGCCGGGGAGATCAATTGAGGAGGTCGGTTCATCTCTTGCCGGTCAGATAAAATAGATGCTTCGGTTTGATAAGTCAGTCGAGTTATAGGTATACAACGCAAATTGGATCATCTTGTAAGCAAGAGAGGCAATTGCTAGCTCGTTGATATATCCGGCTGATGTCAAGTCAGTGGTTATACTTAAACAAAGGCTGCGACAAGCATTGAAATGCCACTCGCCTTCAGTAAATATTAGAAAATAAAGTCGGCTCATCGACATATTAAGTAAGGTTCGGAAGATGGGGTTTTAGATGCCGAACCGAAACCCCGGACCGGGAATGTGGAGAGAATCTGGAGCTCCGATATACCGGGGAAGCTAAGAGATCTATCAGATCTAGATTTCGAGTGTGGGGGAAACGATTGTCTTAAATAGATAACATCTCTCGAAATAAGAGTCAATCTTCAATCAGATTGTTCTGTTCAGCCAGCCCAGCCAATGGCTCTTAATTCCCCATGGCAGACACAAAAGACTATCCCAACCTGGAGCAGGTCATCTCAACAGACCACATTGAGAAGACCCAAGCAACTCAGAACGATGGCCATGGTCACATCGAAGGAAATGCCCTTCTAGTCGAAAAAAAGGGCGAAGTCCGCAAGATTCCCGTTCCTTCGTCGGACTTCAACGATCCTCTCAACTTCCGACCATGGGAAAAGTACGGACTCGTCTTTTGCTGCTGTTGGTTCTCTGTTATGGGTCTTTCAGTGGCTAGTGGACTTGGAGCTATTCTGAATGTATTCTTTGAGGCGTATATCCCTCAAGGGTAAAATTCAGATCAAGTTGTGCTTCTTATTACGTTGCCGACTTTGTTCATAGGCCTTGGTAAGTTGATCTCAATATATTGACTTGGCTTAGGACTTACATGCAATAGGAAATTACATCGTTCTTCCCTTATCACTTGCCTTTGGCCGTCGTCCTATCTTTCTCATCTCGGTAGTTGTTCTCTTCGCTTCCAGCATCGCGGCCGCTACACAGAACAGTTACAACGGTCATCTCGCCGCCCGTATTATCCAAGGCACTGCAACTGGCGCATCAGAATCTCCTTCCTCTCATGTTAACAGAAGTAACATTCCTTCACGAACGAACCTTCATCTTTGGTCTTTACTGGATGTTGCAAAACGCTCTCTCCTCATCTCTAAATCTCGCATCTTCCTACATCAACGCTGACCTCGGCTGGCGACGGTACTACTGGGTTTTCATTATCACAGTTGGAGTCGGCTTGGTCATTGCCTTCTTCTTGGGCTTTGAAACACAGTTCACAAGACCGGCTGCTTCGCTTGATGGACAACTTGTGGTTACAGATGAGTTTGGCGTTACTAGAGTTATTCCTGATTCCGAGGCGCAAGCTTATCTGGAGATGTCGAGATCTGGGTTGACACCTCCAGGTGCTGAGAACTCGGGCGAGAATATTGAGCGCAGGACATACTTGCAGCGTCTTCAACCGTGGTCCAAGACCTCTTCGCAGCCAGTACGAGTTATCCTTTTGAGCTGGAAGTACATGATCACGTCGTTCGCCTCACCTGGCATCTTATACGCCGTTCTCACTTCGTCTATCGCTCTTGGATGTGGTGTAGGTATATCTTTGACCTACAATGCAGTCTTGATGGGTGAGCATCATTGGCAAGCCAAGGATATCGGCTTGGTCAACGTCGGCGGCGCGATTGGAGCAATTATCGCCATGTTGTATTGTACATTCGTCGCCAACCCATTAGTTATGTGGATGGCCCGTCGCAATCGCGGTATTCACCAGCCCGAGCATCACCTCATCACTCTCGCTCCCGCCGCAGTCATCGGCACAGCCATGCTTTTTCTATACGGCTTCACTGCCGGCGGCGGAGCGATATGGTGGGGACCTTGTCTCGGCTGGACTATCTTCCAATACTCCTTCACGACTGTTCTCATCATTTCTACTACTTTTGCTTCTGAAGCAGCTCCCAAGCATCCCGGCCCTGCGATTGTCACTGTTGTTGGCACGAAGAATGTCATCTCTTTTGGAGTCACGTATGGACTGACACCTATGATTGAGGAGCATGGGTACAAGTGGGCCTTTGGTGTCCTGGCCGGTATATTCGGTGTTATCTTCTTGTTGGGTATTCCTGTTTGTATTTGGAATCCTAAGTGGAGGGCCTATGTTGCTGAGAGAGAGGCGAAGAAAGGTACCAATACGACTGATTAGAATTGGTTCTTATACGAACTTTAGTATAGAAGTGTTGAGATATAGGTCTCAACACCCACTAGGATAGCATCAATTTGTGGTTTTTAACAAGAAGAACATGGTCCCGAACCGACCTCAGCCGAACCGAAAGCTGTAGACCAATATGTTATATACATAGCTACTTCAGCTCAACCACGTCCACACAATGGCAGTCTTTCTCTTGACTCCTAAACCAACTCATATTTACTTCTAGATACTGAAGCCGTTCAGTCACATAAAAGCAGGTTATGACGGCTCCCGATATCGCTTCCGGGTCTCCAGAGAACCGATCTCCGGAAACCGGTAGAAGTGGGTCCCGTTCCTCCGTGTCCCGACCCGAATCATGGGCGCTTCGGGAAATAGGAACGGTGATGGTCCAAAGGGCCGTCATGATATCTCTTATCTTGTCATATTTATTGCTCTATGTCTTAACGCCACCTGCTTGGGATGCAACCTTTGACTTGCGTTTTACTGTCGGCCGGCTACCCTCTGTCTTACGAACGGCGTTTCGCACCAATTGAAACGAATCAATTACTATTTTCATCGCTCTCAACTCTTTAATATCAGCTATTGTTCGATTGGATACTTCCCAGTTGACGTCTACGATATGTGGTCTTGGCGGAGTTTGCATACGTTATTTCCGATAGCATCTGAAGGTGCTGTCAAACTTGCATTAGATCGACTCAAAGGCTAGACCACGCTAACCTCAAGTCGTATTCACTGACACTAAGGGTTTCCTAATCTTGGATCTATCCAATGTAACTATCAACAGATGATGCATCAATCAGAGAACAATCTGTTCTGTTCACATGCGCTAACCTCCTGTCGTATTCAGAATGTCTCAGTATCGTCATTGACTTCATTGACATCGCAATGCTATGTGAAGTCCTCTTTCCAAGAACTGACTATATATAAGAGCGATTTATAGATCTCCATAGATTGATAGACTATATCTCTTAAGACTACTTTACAATTCATTCATTGGTACATACAATCATGCCTGAGAACAAAGCTGCGTTTCTCACCGCTCAGAACGCTCCTCTGGAGGTCAAGCCCGCTCCCTATCCTGATCCCCAAGACGACGAGGTCATACTCAAAAACCATGCAATCTCCCTCAACCCGGTCGACTGTGCCCAGCAAAAGCTCGGCACCGCCTTCCCATGGCTCAAGTTCCCAGCTATACTAGGCTGCGACGTCGCTGGACAAGTAGTAGCTGTCGGCTCTGGCATTACCAAGTTCAAAGTTGGTGATCGTGTCGCTGGGTATCACATGGGTACTTTCCAAGAATACGTTCCTGTGAGCGAACACTCTTGTGCAAAGGTACCCGCGAACATCAACTATGAGGAGGCAGCTATACTCCCGTTGTGCTTGAGTGTTGCTGTCAAGACACTCTTTCATCCAGAATATCTGGCGCTTGATCTTCCTACCCCCAGCACCAAGGCCAATGGGAAAGTCATTCTTGTCTGGGGAGGGTCTACTAGTGTCGGCTGCAACATGGTTCAACTTGCCAAAGCAGCTGGATTCGAAGTCATCACTACTGCGTCTCCTAGAAACTTTGAGTATCTCAAGAGACTAGGTGCCAGCCAAGTCTTTGACTACAACTCACCTACAGTCAAAGAAGATCTCCTTGAAGCAGTCAAGGGGAAGACTGTTGCCGGGTCTATCGCAAACGGAGGTCTGGAGGTTTCGCAGTATGCCTTAATCGTCGAGACTTGTGCAGCTGTCGCTCTGAGTTCGTCTGACAACTCTAAGCTTGTGCCTTTAACGATGGTGCCTCGCTTTGAGTTGCCAGAAGGTGTTGAGACTAAGTTTGTCGTGCCGTTGTCGACTGACAAGGAACTTTCTTCATGGATCTATAACGACTACATCTCGAGCGAGTTGGCAAACGGGAACTTTGTACCGGCGCCGGAGGCCAAGGTTGTTGGTCATGGGCTTGAGGCTCTTCAATCTGCTATGGTCACTCTCAATGCTGGAGTATCGGCGAAGAAGATTGTGGTAACGATGTAATAGGGAACTGAGATAACACATCAGGGTAAGTTAGTTGGCTTCTGAACTACCATAGCAAACTCAATGCGGATTCTTTTAATTGTTCTGCTTCAAAAGTCTCTGGTGGTTGCGTATACCAGCTCCAACTAATTGCACAACTATGTGAAATCACCTTCTCATATGCGATATGTCCCTCAAATACCACAACTAATCCTCTCATGCGAGGGCATCCTACTGTGAAGCAGCCAAAGCCTTAACCACAGCCTCTAAAGCCCGTCGATCCGCGCCCCTAATCCTATCAACAAGTCCATTCTGATTCACATTGACTGAATGCCCACTGGGCAGCCCCTCAACAGCAACACCCTTGGGCACACCATCCGTGAAGAACACAAAGGTCGGCATAGCCGAGATCCCATACTTGGATGCAACATCCTTGACATGATCCGTGTTGACCTTTGCAAAAGCAAGATGACCAGCGGAAGCGTGCCTGTCAGCGAGGGAGGAGAAGACAGGTGCAATGGCTCGACACGGCGGGCACCAGTCGGCGTAGAAGTCTACTACGACATGCTTGTTTGAGGTGAGGACGCTGTTCAGCTCTGACGCCTGAGCGATCTTGTTCACTTGCCCTGATGTCTCGGGGATTGGTGAGCGATCCGCGAAGACGGCCTGGAATGTCAATTAGTTTGGGGTATGACGAGATTTATGAGGCTTTAATTACCCTTCCGACCATGAAAATGATGAAAAGGCCGAGGATGAGATATATGGTCTCCATTTTCACTGATTGTTGTGTTGGCAGGTGAGATGAGAGTGTAAGTGAGTGGTTTCAGCAGCATTCAGCGGTGTTCAGTACAGTGTTAACAGTGGCTGTATCACATGACCCAACGAGCCGCAACTTGGCAATGGCGACATCAAGACTTATCTGCCAACATGAGACCCTTCATCTCTTCTAGGCTTTTGAGTTGAATCCTACGTATAGCCTGTCAGTTATTTTATTATTGAAAACTATTGAACTTGTATTAATGTGGCCAATTCTGTCCACACTCTTGTCATGATACCTGCGCTGTGGAAAGACTGCACTCGCTAAACACCAGACGTATTGTCACGGCAAGACTACAAACTAGATTCAATAGAAAAACGGCATCTAGAAACAAGTTCGATAATTGAACAGTCATTGAAGAGTTGAGCTACCAAGACTCCATTTCAAGATGCCATAGTCTAATGCTTAGAGAGTTACCCTAAAGCTGCAGAGGAGACCCAACCAATCACAGCACAAGATTGTATACGAGAGTTGAGAATTAGATGTTTTTGAACTATGGTCATATCTTTATCTTTCATCGTAAAATCTATCCTTGATCCAATTTTTCAAAGATGCCAAAGGGGGTATGATGAACAGAATGCTAACAATCAAACCAAAATCACTGACGCAGGTAGGCCAGCCTAGTAAAATCCAGATCCGCCTTACCCCGGTACTCCTGTCTTGCTATGCAATTCACTGACATTCCAACAACCATGTCGCCACAAATGCTGCACTCGCTCGATCCTTTTTCACCCAGGTAACCACTTGTGTTATCCCGGCCCTCGTTCTCCATAAATCACTGCGCTGCCCCCTCTCTTCTATTGTTCTAATCTTCTTCGTCCTCCTATGTTGGTGGTCTTGGTACCGTCTGTCCCAAAATCTATGTACCGAAGCGAATATGTATTTCGCAAAGGTCTTGATCTTATCAAGCCCATCCCAGCATCTCGAGGGTGCTTCGGGCATCTGCTGCTGCCATGTTGTTGACAGCGAGCTGTCGAACTTGGGTACCGCGTCGGAGACGTTGGAGTGCGATTGAAATCTTCCAGGCCTCCGATTCATCGATAACGAATAGGTATCGTTTGCCTTCTTGGTCTCGAACTGTGGCGCGCACAATGTGCAGACCCTGAGATTTCCACTCTCCAGTCTGAGAATCATGTTAGTACTTGAAACTTCTTATCGTATAGGAACAACATACCTCGATTTGTTTGAGCGTCCAGGCCTTAACATCCCATTCTCGTTGAGGTACACTTCGGACGTCGTCATCGATAAAAAGACCTTCGGTAGTAACGCGCAGTATCAATCCGTCAGTCACTGTTCCGACACCCGAGATAAGCTGACTGGCGGGTGTCTTGGAGAACTGGTTCATGAACAGATAGACACCCGAGATAACAATCTTTTCGGGATCCTTGGTAGAGTATGGACCAGTCCGATTCGAAGGAGGCGGCGTCGTCCGACCAGTAGTCTGAGAAGCGGCCCAAGATTCTTCGGAGCCCAGAGAAGACATGGAGGTTCTTTGCCTTGGCTGCTTTGGCTTGTCGTAAGGTCGATATGAGTTCTCGGTGCTAACGCCAGAAACATTGGACCTAGTGGCAGAAGGAGCAGGTTTGCGTTGAGTGGAAGCTGTGCTGGGCGCAGGTCTGGGAGCAGTAGATGTCGAAGTCGTGGACTTGGGAGCAGGCGGGCGACCGTTCGGCCACATGCTGGTCTTCTCACCAACACCTGAGTAAGCGTAACTGCTTGGTTGACGGGAGGCAGTCTCTCTTGCAGCTCGTTCTCTCTCGGCCTTCTCCTTTTCAGCTTGTTCCTTCTCAGCCTTCTCTTTCTCAAGTCTCTCCTTCTCAGCCTTTTCCATCTCCTTTTGCTTCTGTTGTTCTTCTCGTCGTTTGGCCTCCTCGGCTTCCTTCTTCCTGAGAGCCTCTCGTTCGGCGGCAAACTTCTTTCTTCTGGCCTCACGCTCTTCGGCTTCCTTCTTCTTCTTCTCTGCAAGCTCGCGAGCCTCCTTCTCCCGTTGTGCTTCTCGTTCGCGAATTTCCTTGGCCTCCTTCTCTAAGCGCTCACGTTCTCTGCGCTCTTCCTCCAATTTGATCGCCAGCTCCTTGGCGCGTTGCTCAGCCTCGAGTCGTTCTTTCCTCTCCCTGGCTTCCTGTTCCTTACGCTCGCGCTGCTTTTCTCTCTCTTGACGTTCCTTGGCATCCTTTGCTCTCAACTCAGCAAGTCGTTTTGCGGCTTCTTCTCGTCGCTTTTGTTCGGCTTCCCTGGCCCTGCGTTCTTCCTCCTTCCTTCTCATCTCTTCGCGAGCCTTTGCCCATGAAGTCCTCTTAGCAGCCTCTGCCTTTTCCGCCTCAAGTCTTGCAGCCTCGATCTTTGCAGCTTCGATTCTCGCGGCTTCTGCCTTCTCGGCCTCGATCCTTGCGGCCTCGGCCTTCTCAGCTTCTATTCTGGCAGCCTCAGCTTTAGCGGCCTCAATCCTAGCAGCCTCGGCTTTGGCAGCTTCGATCCTTGCGGCTTCTGCTTTAGCAGCTTTGGCAGCTTCTGCCTTGGCGGCCTCGGCTTTTGCAGCTTCGATTCTTGCTGCCTCAGCTTTTGCTGCCTCGGCCTTTGCGGCTTCAGCTCTGGCGATCTTTTCTGGATCGGGCGCCGGTTTGGACTTAGGCTTTGGAGGAGGACTTGAGGGACGAGATTTCGGGGGAGGCGAGGGATCTCGTGGCTTGGGCTTTGACTTGGACTTCGATTTGGCGGGTTTCGGTGGAGGTGTCTCGGGAGGCGTATGCGGTGGCGGAGGCCGAGCTTGAGGAAACGGCTCGGACTCATTTCGAGGTGATTGCCGTGCCGAGTGAGGAGGCGGCGGAGGAGGAGAATCGGATTGCGGCGCGCTGTTCCATGACGTTCTGGGACCTTGACCATGAGGTGGAGGCCTAGGAGGAGTATCATGGTGAGGAGGCGGCGGAGGAGGGGTGCCATGGTGTGGAGGAGGTGGTGGTGCCCCTGATGAATTTGATGTCTAGAACCTCGAATTCTATCCTTCTCCCTCTTCACCCCTCTCAGAACTACCAGGTCTACTGCCTCC
>JABFEW010000051.1:0-30585 GCA_013618405.1 Fusarium hainanense | reverse complement strand
GTATAAGATATTTTAAAATTAATAGATTATTTATGCATTAACTAGGGCATACAGCTACTAAGCTCCTTAGTGCCCCACTTTTCCGGGGGTCACGGCGGCTCTTGGCGCTGGGCATCCAGCAGGTCATCTATAACTACATAGCCGACAGATGCCGATCCCCCCCATCCCTATCTTATCGATCTCTTTACCCGAAAGGGCGTAGACTAGGCGCCTTAAAGAAAGATCTTCCCTTCCTCGGCCTTGCCGTCCGAGTTCGGCCGCTCAGACTAAAAATGCTAGACTACCCAAGACTAACAATCGCATCTTTAATTTCGCAGTTTCACAACTTCAATTTCTGTCGCATCCCTTATTTTTATATCATTATCCGTATATACATTGACTCGCATTATGACGATACATCTGTTGCGTATCGCCTTCAAAAGGCCTGCCTCAAATATTAATATTAAATTGTCTCACTTACAGCGCCGCTTTCAGTCGTCAAAGAAAATAGAGGAGGCCATCCCTGTCCCCAGCACCGTTGCGCCATTACCGCTGTGGCAGCGTCTTGGACCCCTTACCACCGCTGCGCAGGCGTATGCGAGGGCGCAGTCCAAGAATCCATTAAGGACGCAAGTTGCTACAGCCATCGTCATTTACATCGCGGCGGATCTGAGCGCGCAGTATGTTAGCGATAATGAGTATGATCCTCAAAGGACAGTGAGGAACGCTGTTATCGGTGGTGTTGCTGCGATACCCAATTTCAAATGGTGAGTTCTCATAAGCATCGGATGAGTGAGTGCGATATTGACCCAATAGGTTCCTCTTCCTCTCCCATAACTTCAACTACTCGTCACGTCTTTTGTCACTCGCCACAAAAGTCGCCGTTGGCCAGGCCGTCTTTACACCAATCTTCAACACATATTTCTTTGGAGCGCAAGCGTTGCTATCGGGCGAAAACCTCTCGGGCACGATTGAACGTGTCAAGGATACGGTTCCAACGAGCATTGTCAACTCGTGCAAGTTATGGCCCATGGTCACAGCCTTTAGCTTTTCTTTTCTGAGCATTGACTGGCGGCCTTTGTTCCATGGTGTTGTGGCAGTCGGGTGGCAAACGTACCTGAGCTTTCTGAACAGGCAGGCGGAAATGAAGGAGAGGTTAAGGCACGAGGGAAAGACGGAGGAGGGGGAGCGTGTGGGATTGGTGGTGGCGCAGGCGGTTTAACAAAAGTCACATGTTTAAATAAATGACTTAGAATTGTTTCTGGAGTATGGGACTGATAGACATATAGAGATAGATTGCGGGAGTTATGATACATGGTCGTATTTCGTTAATGAGAGTACCCCAGCTTACCCTGCGTGGAGAAGTGTAAGCTCATGACGCTGGAGAACAATGATTGAACTGGCCAAGGCACCAAATCGCTAGTGTATCTCTGACAACTGAGCTTATATTGCGCAAAGTCTACTACAAACTATGTATGTTGCCGTCTACTGGGCTGTCGAAATATAGGGCTCAACTGTCACCTGTTCTAACAATACTTATCTTGATTCCTCTGGTATCATGCCTCTCACAAAGATGTAATGAGGCAGCGGCAGAGGGTAGCTCGCCTGGATGTCTACTAAGAGGCAAACTGATGAAGACAGTAATTCGATTGCTACATGCAAGGATGAGTTAAATGGATTGAGATTGTATTGGTACCGAGTAAGCAATACAGACTGTAATTAGATGGGGTCAACTTACTTAAATACTAAGTATACATGTCAACAGCAGATGATACATATCAGCTAATGAGGATACAACCTCAGCTGCGGCTGTCCCAGATCCATAGTTTCATTCAACCAATATCTGTTTCCGTTGATGCATCAGCAGGCTTTTGATCTTGTGCTGTACTGATCATCTAGTCTCTCCGTCCAGTTCGACAGCGGTTTCGATATCAATCGGTTCTGTTTCGGGAACGCTAGGGAAGAGGACGCGTCTCAAAATTGTCAAGTACAATCGAGTCCGTGGGTGGGATGTAGATAGATTCCGGAACATTGTAGCCTTGTCGAAGAAAGAGATCATACTCCCATTGGTCCAGATTGTATCCAGGACGATCTGCGATTAGCTGATCCACGTTCCACATATTACCTGGGTGGAAGTTCGACCACAGGAAGGACGTCTGATTGACCAAATGCTCAAAAGCCTGTATAGAGCTAGGGTTCAACCAACGCGGAAGGTCGTTTCTCGGAACCGTGTCTGATGGGCAAGGTAAGCATCTACCCGCTGCTTTCGATATAGAGATGCTTCGAAGGACATCTTGTTGAAAGATTTCGGAACATAGATTGATAGCAGACCCCCCATCTAGTGTGAAAGCAAAAGAGCCACTGGGCATTCCAGCGTCCTTCAAGGCCAACGCCTCAATTAACCAGCGACTGCTGATCTCATAGACATCCATACCCAGAAACTCAGAAATTAGATCAGACGGATCATCTTCCCAACGGGTATGAAGATAGCAAAAGTCGGTATGTCTGTCTAGGACATGGGTCTGAAATACGTTCCCAACCATGTCGAGTCGAAGATCTATCTTCAGTCGGGAATTCTCTTTGCAGAAAGGAATCAGTCCGACAGCGTGGCGCTCTTGTTGGCCTGCGGCAATGTGATCCTCGAGAACAACCACGTTCCTGATGCACCGACGTTTGTCAATAGGTAAGTGCTTAAAAAAGCGGACAGCAACCGAAGCAGCGGAGAAGCGGAATTTGCATTGGTATGCTTTTTTACATTCCCTCTCTGGCCGCCAACTGCTCATAGTGCTCCACATACGATCGTCTTCCAATCTTTCACCGGCAGCGTTGAGATCGTGACATTCCGGTATATCCCAGGGGGTGAAGGCTTCATCGAGCAACCTAGTCAACCTAGTAGGGTGGCCCCATATTCCTGTAGCACGCTAGACTTCTTGAGCGAGCCTTGGGTTGGGATCCTCGGCGAGTAGTCGCAGGGTGAAATCGGTCGCAGAGCAGAGAGCGGATCTAGTTGGGGGCGTTCCCTTGAATGGGAGTTTGGGAGCGTTGAGACTGTCAATTAAATCCCAAGAAAAACCGTATCTGAGTCTCTCGGGGATCCGATAGGCGCGAGATTGTCGTTCGGTCTCTCGGAGCATGGGAATAAACCAAGGGAAATGGACGCGTATTTCAGAATACATTTCTGGTGTGAGGAACTGGCTGATGTGAATCAACAGATCAAATCGCTGCTCCTCTTGGAAATTTAGCAGGTAATCGAAGCGACCAGCCCATTTACGCCATTCGGGACGATAAACTGTCGAGAAGGATATAGTGTTGAAAGTCAGAGGCATGTCTTTGGTTTCGGAAGCGATAAACCGGCAGGTGTACATAAGAGCCAGGTCTAGAGGTTCACCATCGAAGGTGCCCAGCTTACCAGACCCAAGTTGCCTACCAGATCCAGGTTGGAAAGCGTAACCCTTGTCGAGAGTGAAGTACTCGCGATAGATCATGTGCCGTAATTCATGGGGGAGGCTCAAGAAGGTGCGAGGAGCCATGGTAGCACTCTTGAATTCGAACACAGGCTGATAGGATCTGATATCTGACAATAGAGGCGGGAGTCAGGTCGGGGTCAAGAGTTGTTGTTTTTCTGTGGGTGGCCTTGAATGCGAAAGTTTTGTTAGATCAAACGGGGTGCGGGGTGCCTTTAAATATTTCACTTAGGCAGCAGTGAATGAGTCACGGATCAGTTAAGTTTCTCACATGTAGACGACTCCAGCCTCTTTTTTCAGCGAATCGCTAGTGTGCGCCTCCAACCTTGTTGTTCTGGCATCTGAAATGCTGTTTGCCCAAAATAGCACACCACTAATTGGTCATTGACTGCCGTTATTCGGCGACTGTTGTTGCACATCAAATATGTTTGGCTGGGGACAATTCGCTGATCGTAGCCGAACAATGTCTTTCCATCAACCTTGAAAAAGATTTGGAACAAAAAACACTATATGAGAATTGTGCGTACAGCTGTAACTAAAAGTAGATATATTTCTAAAATACCTCTGTTTAGATCCCGGTAGCTGTATCTACACTACCCTATACTGTGACTACTCGTCGCTTATCGCACTGTGCCAGCTCTTATCTTATCTCCACCTATCTTATCACCAGCTAGATACCAAACCTCAGGAACAAAAAACCGCTTCCCGTCCCCATAAGTACCAGCGATGAAGAAGTCAATAGCATGCGGCGCATGTCGCTCATCAAAACGCAAAGTAAAATACCCACAATTCTCTAGAACCTTCTGTATGTTGTCCGGCCGCTGATTCTGGTGCGAACCGCAGTGTATCCACTCAGGTGGCCCGCCTTGCACGCGCTGTCGCGACCGAGGTGATGAGTGTATCTTTCCTCCGAAGGGCACCTCGTTCATCTTCAGGCGCAGCCGACTAGAGCGGCTTACAGCTGAAAATCGAGACAATGATGGCCTTCGCGCCGACCCGACCGTCGTGCGGGCCGGAGATCTGACCACGACTGATCCGTTTGGGTTCTTGACCGATGAGGTCAAGAACAGCTACCTGAGATGCTCCTATAAGTGGTCATTTCATCATATCCCTAACCTCCTCATCGCCATAAGAGAAAGAAGGCTCGATCCACTACTTATTTGGGCCATGTTAGCAATTACAGTGAGGTAACGTGTTTATCAAAATCGCTTATTTACGCCTATGCTTACAGTCCATAGATTCTCCCAGGCGGCACCCCAAGGATACACAACCCAGGTTGAGGCAAGCAACACATTTGCTGCACATGCAAGATCTCAGGTGCTGTCTCTAGTTGACCAGCCCAGTGTCCACCGCGCTCAAGTCCTGCTCATGCTAACAGGCCATTCCTGGGGTGCTGGTGAGGGCAAACGTGCTTGGGTCTATCTCGGTATGGCGGTTCGCATGGCTCAGGTACTTGGGCTTTTCGAAGAACTACCCCCCTCAGCAACGCGCGACGAGTTCATCGATGCGGAAGAGAGGCGACGTACGGCTTGGACATGCTTTCTTATGGATAGCCTCCTGAGTGGAGGTAAAGGGCGTGACAGGATGCTCGCAGCCAGCAACATGCGCATACAACTTCCTTGTGACTCTGAGAGTTTCAACTTTGGTCAAGTCGTCGTTTGCGAGAGGCTAGATGGCTCAGTACCGGACGAAGCAGGAACAGCAATGGGAATTCATGTCAAAGGCAGTCTGGGCATCGTGGCTTACAGTATGCGCGTAGCCGATGTTTGGGGAGCTGTAGCAAAATGGGCCTGTACGCGGCATGACAACAACATCCCTCCATGGCAGCCTCAATCTGAGTTTCAAATACTGCTTACCCGTCTCGAAGTTTGGAAGAGCTCTTTGCCGAAACGCCTTAACTATGAGCTGTTCCTCTTGAGAGCACACAGCGTGTCCAATCAGGGACAGGCCTACTGTTACATGCACTGCATTTACTTCATGAGTGTCATCTTCCTCTACCGGTCTTACTTACCTGAGGTCGAGATGCAGAGAGCCAGGGTGGGTGACAAGGACTGGGATCAATGGTCAACATGGTCAAGCAAAGAGCTTGTGCAAGTGGCCAAGCAAGTGTGTGATATGCTACAGGAGATACGAGCCTTTGGCCTGTATTTTCTTCGCGGCCTTGTGCCGTGGATTGGCTTCACCATTTACACAGCTGTTGGAACGATGCTCTACTTTTATCACTTCCCTAATCCTGGAGACACACCCCATGAAATCGACAAACGACGGGAACACATTGTGGAAGGTCTTCTGTTTCTGAAAGATATGCGACAAGCTTGGCCTATGGCCGATACCTGGGTGAGTATGAGAACATTGACTTACAGACATCTCTAACGGGTGATAGCGCGAGAAAATCAAGGCAATGCAAATATTCTATAGTAATATCAAAACCGACGGCGACTTAGCAGTGACGCCAAGTGAAAGACGAGAGATGCGCAACGCGATCATCGACTACGGCGCTCTCCAGCCCGATCCTGTACGCCAGCCTGACGCTGAGAGCACTGATGAACAAGTAAGCCGACATGACATATATGCGAACTCTCAAGACTGACAAGCCTCCAGAGCGCGACAGATGGCGAGAACGACCAAGCTGCATCAAGCACAAGTGTAGACTTCAATACCGACCCTCTCAATTTCATTGCCCCAGCTGATATTGACCTGTTCGACACGGACTTTGCATTCGGTAGTAATATGTACGCCATGTTTGCCGATGCTACGCAGGGTTTCTGGGAGAGCTTTCCAGGAAGCATGGACATTCAAGGTGATATGAACCTTGATCACTAAAACAAGGAACCTTCTAGTTCCATCTTTGGTTTTCATTTCAGTTTTTCTATGCACTTTCCCACTTGCCAAGCCGGGAAATAATGTCTGTCATGATTTGACAGGACAGGGGAGGTTGACAGTCGACCCCCGCGCTTCTCCACGGAACGCATTTAGCCTAAATGATATGACGATACCTTGTACCACGACAAGTGGTATAAGATCACTTCACAAATCACGCATCTCTTTTTATCAACTCAACTCAACCCATTTCACTATCAATAAAGATGCCTCAAGTCAGAAATCCCATTCTTCCAGGTTTCAACCCGGACCCTTCCATCGTCCGCGTGGGCGATGACTACTACATCGCCACGTCCACTTTTGAATGGTTCCCTGGTGTTCAGATCCACCATTCCAGGGACCTCGCCAACTGGACTCTTGTCGTACGCCCGCTGACACGCAAGAGCCAGCTCGACATGCGCGGTGAGCCCGATAGCTGCGGTGTCTGGGCGCCCTGTTTGAGTCACGACGGGGAGAAATTCTGGCTCGTGTACACCGATGTTAAACGCAAGGACGGTTCTTTTAAAGACGCCCACAACTACATTGTTACTGCGACGTCTATCGAGGGGCCGTGGTCAGATCCCGTTTATGCTAATTCCTCGGGTTTTGATCCGTCGCTGTTCCATGATGACGACGGCAAGAAGTGGTTTAACAACATGACCTGGGATCATCGCTCTCGACCACAAACATTTTCTGGTATCTTTCTGCAGGAATTTGATCCCAAGGCCAATAAGCTTGTTGGACCCAGGAAGAATATTTTCGAAGGAACAGACCTAGCATTTGTTGAGGGATCTCATATCTACAAGCGCAACGGATGGTACTACCTCTCGACAGCAGAGGGCGGCACAGGATATTATCATGCTATAACGCTCGCACGATCTCGTAACGTTTGGGGTCCTTACGAAGTGCACCCCCAGAAGCACATCCTTACCTCAAAGGATGCGCCCCATGCTGCGCTGCAACGAGCGGGTCATGGACAGATCGTTGAGACACCAGATGGCAAGACCTATGTTGTGCACTTGACAGGCCGGCCTACTACCCAGAAGCGACGCTCGGTACTGGGTCGTGAGACTGCCATTCAGGAAGCTTACTGGGGAGATGATGACTGGCTGTACATCAAAAACGGTCCTGTTCCAAGCTTATACGTGGATCTTCCAGCTGAGCGTGACGATACAGCATACTGGGAAGAGAAGCGATATACTTTCAAGGACACTCTTCACAGCGACTTTCAATGGCTCCGAACACCTGAGCCTGAGCGCATCTTTAATATCAAAGATGGCCAACTCGCTCTCATCGGTCGCGAGTCCATCGGATCATGGTATGAACAAGCGCTCGTTGCTCGTCGTCAGACTCATTTCTCGTATGATGCTGAGACGGTCATTGAGTTTTCTCCCGAAGATGAACGCCAATTTGCCGGTCTAACAGCATACTACTGCCGGTTCAACTTCTTCTACCTCACCGTCACAGCCCATTCCGACGGACAACGTGAGCTCCTCATTCTTCGCTCCGAAGAGACCTTCCCTCTGGGCCGTCTCAACAAACCTTTTGCCGAACCTGTCAAGCTTCCCAATGAGGGTAAGGTGAAGCTCGCTTTGACCATTCGGGGAAGCAAGCTGCAGTTCTACTACGCCCTCGAAGGACAAGAGTTGACCAAGGTTGGACCTGTCTACGATGCTTCACTTTTGTCTGACGAGTGTGGAGGGCATCCAAACGATGGAAGCTTCACTGGTGCTTTTGTGGGTATGGCTGCTTCGGATGTGAACGGGCTCGCACTAGAAGCCAAATTCGATTATTTTGTCTATCGACCTGTTCATGACGAGTCGGACCGTTATGATGTATGATTGGCCTATGATATGGAATCTAAATGTTAATATTTGAATAATCTTGAAAGCTGACAAGATGTGCTGTCCTGTGCAGTACCACAAGTGATAGGTTTCTGTTGAAGGTGCAAGCGAGGGCAGAGCAGCTCTGTTCATGTTGCTTTTCTAAGCTGTGAATCCAGTAAAAATAGTGATGTGATGAGTCTAGTAATGCCGTTCATGCGGCTTTGAGTTGGCCGAGGTCGATCAACAGCCGCACGTGCGGGGTATTTATTAAGTCTTGGGACAATTATAACAACCACGAACAGTTCTTACATCGCAATAAGACGGCGTCTTTCTCGTCACACAAAGCTCAAGATATTGCAAGTTCAAATGAAAAGAAAAAGAAGATGCATCTTCCTAGACTTCCCCCAAATGCCGCGTATATCCGTCTTTCCAACCCTGCAAAGCGCAACGCTCTAAGTCTACCGGTTCTACAAGACCTCAAGACCCAACTCACCAGAGCGCTGACGTCTCCTGCGTCGGGACAGCTTCGTCTTCTACCGCCTTTCAAAGAGCCCATCCTCTCTGATCTTGAAGACGCATTGCGAAAAAAAGATACTGCCTCGGAAATCTGGAAGAAGTATGGCTGGCTAGTCAGCGCTGCCGAGTGGAGGAAAGAGCGCCATGGTCTGCCGGACATCCTCGTGCTTCGCAGCGATGGACCTGTGTTCTCATCAGGGCATGATTTGAAGGAACTTTCGCAGCTTGGGCATGACGATGTGAAGCTGCTGTTTAGTCTCTGCGCAGAAGTCATGAGCTTGATTCGCAGAAGTCCCGTACTGATGGTTTGTCCTATACAGGGTCTTGCCACGGCTGCTGGGTTCCAGCTTGCCATGACGACAGATTTTCCCATTGCGTTGCCCGATACAAAGTTCTCTCTGCCTGGAGCCAAGATCGGATTGCCTTGCACAAGCCCGTCGACTGCGGTTTCAAGACGTCTGCCGCCCGGGGCGACATACCGGCTGCTTGCGACTGCTGAACCTGTGACGGCGTCAGAATATCCTGGTGCAGTTGACGTGGTCAAGTTGACACCAGAAATGCAGCCGAGCGATGCATTTGAAAGTCGTGTAGCGGCTGTGGTGGAACAGCTGGCAGCTATGTCACCGCAGCAGCAGGCGGTAGGTAAATGGGCTTACTGGACACAACTTGGCATCGGGGCGTCGAGCGGAGATGATGGTGGTGATGGGTATGAGACTGCGGCGCGATGGGCAGGAAGAGTTATGGCTTTACATGCGAAGAGTGAGGATGCGAAAGAGGGTATCGGGGCCTTTTTGGAGAAGAGGAAACCCGGTTGGAAAAGTAGGTCTGAATCCAAATTGTGAGTTGATGACATTGGTTAGTTGTATTTATTTAGATGTCGACAATTGATTGAGGTCACACATAAGTGGATGTTGATGTGGAGAAACACGTCTCATGTCGATGACGATAGTCTTTGAAGAGGGGTCATGTCAGGAGCCTTGGTGTTGAGTCTTGTTGATTAAAATCCCCAACGTCATACGTCTCTTATCTAAACCAATCTGCCTTTGTTGTTTCTCTTATCGTGTTCATGTTGTCGCGAACTTTTGTCGCTTGCCCAAGACATATTCTCTTGGCAGGTGCAACATAACACGGGGAACTTTTACCAAATAGTCCCAAACGGGAAGGTCTATCACCTTTCCACCCCGGCTCCGTATATAAATCTAAACCGTCCAGGGAAGGCGATAGTCCGCTAGGGCCTTGTCGATCGCGAAGATCCTGGTATAAGCTTAAGTTGGCAGTTGATTGTTTATCGTAGAGGGAAAACTTATTAAGACTCATGCGCGCGACCTTCTTTTCTTCTTGCTTCTCATCCCTCTTTCACCCTCATTCTTTTCCCTTCAACGTCAGCCGTTGAATCGTTGAGTATGGCTGCCAAAGTCGTCTTGGCCACTCTTTTGGCCTTTGCCCCTCTGGGACTGGCTGTTGATCCTCCTCGCCAGCCCCATCAGCCTACTGGCGAGGGCGATCGTCTCCTCACTTTCAACGAGACGAGCCCAAGCGCCAAACTGCGACCGTCTTCTTTGAGCGTTGACTGGTCTTCCGCTGGTGACGACGGAAACTATATCGTCCTCAGCGACGACGGTGATCTCGTTCTCGAGGACATTGTTTCCGAGAAGACGACCAAATTCGTCACGGCTGATAAGCTCCCCAAAGATCTGCACGAGTACTGGATCAGCGGTGACGCTAAGAAGGTCTTGGCCGCTTCCAACTATACTAAGCAATACCGGTACTCTTACTTTGCGGATTACTTTGTTCTTGATGTCGAGTCTGGCAAGAGCGAGCCGCTTGTCAAGGACCAGGTTGGCGATGTTCAGTATGCTCAGTTTTCGCCAAACGGAGATGCTGTGGCTTTTGTGCGCGATAACAACCTTTTTATTCGTGGCAGTGATGGAAAGGTTGAGCAGATCACTTCGGATGGCGGTCCCGATATGTTCCATGGTGTTCCTGACTGGGTCTACGAGGAGGAGATCTACGGCGGTCGCTCTGCGCTGTGGTGGTCGCCTGACTCACAGTTCATTGCGTTCCTCAGCTTCAACGAGACTGGCGTCGGCACATTCACCATTCCTTACTACATGGATAACCAAAAGGTCGCTCCTACCTACCCTCGCGAGCTTGATCTACGTTATCCCAAGGTCGGCTCCAAGAACCCAACCGTTGAGCTCAACATCCTTGACGTTTCCGCGGGCGAGTACAAGCCCGTTCCTGTCGATGCCTTTGAGCCTGAAGAGCTCATCATCGGCGAGGTTGCTTGGGTCACCAAGGATCACAGCGCTCTCATCTACCGCGCTTTCAACCGTGTTCAGGACCACGATGCTCACGTGGTCGTCAATCCCGAGACTCTCAAGTCCAATGTGGTTCGTGAGCGCGATGGCAGTGATGGATGGCTAGAGCATACTCTTTCCATCTCTTTCGTCGGTCCCTTGAGCGCTTCCGGAAACAAGACTTATTACGTCGACGTCAACGATGAAGACGGATGGAACCACATCTACCTGTATCCCGTTAACGGCGGAGAGGCCATGCAGCTTACTTCCGGCGAGTGGGAGGTCTCTACTATTCTTCACATCGACACTGCAAAGAAGCTCATCTACTTCCAAGCTGCCAAGAGCCACTCAACCGAGCGACATGTCTACAAAGTTTCATGGGAGACCAAGAAACTTACTCCTCTCGTTGATGAGACTGTTCCCGGTTACTGGAGCGCTTCTTTCTCGTCCAACGGTGGCTACTACATCCTCCATTACCAGGGTCCTGATGTTCCCTACCAAGAGCTCTACACCGTCAACTCGACCAGCAAGCCCGTGCGTACTCTTGTCGACAACAAGCAGTTCTACCAGAACCTCACCCAGTACAACCTCCCCAACATCACCTACTTTGAGCTTGAGCACCCCGACGGCTACACCCTGAACGTCATGCAGCAGCTCCCACCCAACTTCAACTCATCCAACAAGTACCCCGTCCTCTTCACACCCTACGGCGGCCCCAACTCCCAGCGTGCCCTCAAGTCTTTCCAGGCCCTTAATTGGAAGCAGTACATCTCATCTGACCCTGAGCTCCAGTACGTTGTCTACACCGTCGACAACCGCGGTGCTGCCATGCAAGGCCGCAAGTACCGCTCCATGGTCACATCTCAACTCGGCAAGCTCGAGCCTCTCGACCAGATCTGGGCTGCTGAGCAGTTTGTCTCTATGTTCGACTACGTCGACCCTGACAAGATCGGTATGTGGGGATGGTCCTACGGCGGTTATCTTACGGCCAAGACCATTGAGGCGGATTCTGGCGTGTTCAGCTTCGGTCTCATTACCGCTCCCGTTTCAGACTGGCGCTTCTACGACTCCATGTACACCGAGCGTTACATGAAGACTCTCGAAGAGAATGAGAAGGGATATCTTGAGACAGCCGTGCACGATGTCTCCGGTTTCAAGAACATCGCTGGTAGCTTCAGCGTCCTTCACGGCACAGGCGACGACAACGTGCACTACCAGCACGCTGCTGCCATGATTGATCTCCTCGTTGGCGCCGGCGTTTCACCTGACAAGATGAAGATGTTTGCTTTCACTGATAGCGACCACAGCATTGTGTACAACGGTGCTTCTGTCTGGATTTACAAGTACCTTACCGCGAGATTGTACGATGAGGTGAAGAGACAGCCCAAGGCCAAGGCCCTGAGCCACCAGTGGAACAAGAGACGCATTGAGATTGTAGCTTAGATGCTCAGTCTTGTTGTTTTATGTGTATAGTAGCATACATACTTAATCCAAGTAATCCATTAGTATTTCGTCTCGCTGGATATGCATGTGAATAGCGACTTGAGAACAAAAGGTCACGTTGGATGACGAAACCTTAGAAATAGTTCCCCCCCTTAGGCAACAAAGGCTTCATCCTGCGAGTCAACCTTGATTCCACCATAGTGGTATCGGAATACCACTGTGATTACCAGCCATTTAGCAAATATTCGATACCTCTGTCCGGTCATGTTCATTCTGAGGTTCCAATGGATGGCATGTTTTGGATACATGCCCCCAGAGACTGTGTAGCTCGATCCGCGCATTTAAATTAAATGGAATAAGTTCTCTGTTATTGAATTCTCATGGCTCCTGAATTATGGAGGTTCCTCCTGATCTATGGTAATCCAGCAAACTGACATTATGCGCTAGTATTAGAATCCTTACTGTTAAAAGAGGCAATTCCACTAATAATATCCATTTAATATCATGAGATGTCACTGCTTCGTCAACGAGCTGAACTGACATCAAATTAGCATGACTCAAATGCTAAGCGCCAAGGATCACGGCACGAATCGTGGCGTCATCCGATGTCGCAAGTGAAATGATGGATAGGAACACAATTTTCCTCCAGCGAAAATGACGCATTTTAGTCAAATGATTTTGGCCAATCGGTTGACAACCACGATTGGGTAACCGACACTTGCATGATTTCAGTCTTTACGGGGACAAACCGGAAAGCTAGCTTTCCCTAACCCAATACTAAAAGGAAGTCAGTTGCAAATAAGCATGGCAGTCGTCGCATGTACTCAAAGGCGCGGAAATAATTCCTGCAGCGATTCTATTGTGTTCAGACCCTCCTGGTCGCTTGTTGTGATGGCTCTGCGGGCGCACTTCATCGGGTTACCATCCAGATCTGAACCACATCGCCGGGACATGCTCAGGGGTCAATCACATGTGTCTTCCCTGCAGCGACATCTGTGTATTATAGACCTGCATCGATAGAGAACGCCACTCGATGTCTGATATGCCTAGAAGAGGCAGTTCGCCGACAAGCCACAGTCGGTCAGCCCCCTTTCTTTGACAGGAGATGTAAAAAAAATTGCTTATCGTTAGTGTCACTGTCTGGGAGTAATCGCATCAACTTTGACCAATAATCACATGTTTCGTTCATTGTCAGTAAAAAGAAACGTAATAGTGGATCAAGCCTTATTTGGTCCCCTGATTTCTGCCCTGTCAGTTCCGACTTCGCCGTGGTCAAGTTTTCCATGATCTTCAGCTTTGACAGTAGTCTAGAAGCACGGTCTCTTGAAATGATCACCATCAGCTGTCAATACGAGTAAAGAAATCCTTGAATTCGTTATCTCTCCAAAGAGGAATCTCGTCCGCAAGTCTAGGCGAAGCGAGCGTTTCGGTTGTGCATTGTGGCTTGGTCTAACCATGGTAGTCTCTAGCCGGCGGTAACCTGGCGAAGCAGCTCTTTGACACTTCGGTTAGCGTCCGAATTATAGAAGCACTAATGAACTCAAAACCTCCAAATCACTTGCTTGTTGGCCAGGCCTGCCAGGATGGTAGAAGCATCGTGATAAAAAGAGAGGTCCCGATATTAGACCGACTCGACTGGGCTGATTCAGAATCCCAGTTTTCCACGTGTTGATCATGCAGGTCAGTCTATCACTGGAGATCTAAGGAGACACTTAATGCAGCTGCACCCCTGGCTTGCATCTGTAGATCACACCACATTCGTTTTTCGTTCTTTTCTTTTTCTTTGCTATTCATGACCTATTGCGTTTGTTTTTGTAAAGGCCTTTTCTAGGGATCAAGACATCATCAGCAGCCATGGCGGCACTCGACACTGAGATGTGGGCATGGTACGCCTTGACTCTCCTCGTGGTCATCTTCAGAATGTATGTATAGCTTTGGTCCAACAATGTCAGTTGCTGATTCTTGTAGGACTTCTCGTCGAATGTTGTTGGGATCATTCAAAGGAATGTTGGCAGATGATTACCTCATGGCTTTGACAATGGTTAGTGAGATTCTCTTGTCCCGGAAACAAGAACTAATTGCCGCAGATCACATATACAGCTCTCCTTGCAGTCGTCAGCGTCCTCGGTCATACACCAACCAATCTCATCGACCCGGCCCTCAACTTGAAACTCACCCCCGAAGATATCAAGATACGAGAATACGGATCGAAATTGGTGCTCGTTACCGAACATATGCAGATGATTACTATCTGGGGCGTCAAGGGATGTTTACTGTTCATGTACAGTCGACTTACGTAAGTTGTTGTTCGTCTGGGGATGTAATGACCCAGCTAATTGTGGCAGACTGAGTTTGAAACAAAACTTCTTGGTCAAGCTTGTAGCTGGATATGTGGTCGTTGGATTCGTGGTTATGCAGATCTTGTGGTTCGCTGCTTGGTGTCGACCCTTTGACCATTACTGGCAGGTTCCTCCAGATGACTGTAAGACTTCCCAACGCTTTTCATGTGAGAAGTTTTGACTAATGTGATTATAGTAAACTGCTCGGCTGAAACAAACCACATGATCACCAACGCTGTCATCAACATCTCTTCAGACATTATGATCATTATCCTTCCTATGCCAGTGTTTCTACAATCTCAACTACCGCTCAAGCGGAAGATTATTCTCTGTGGTATATTTGCACTGGGCATCTTCACTGTAAGTCCTATCAATATATGCCCTATCGCCCAGACCTTCTAACACACTGCAGATACTGGCAGCAACCATGTCCAAGATATACAGTCTTGGTGATCCCTACGGCACCGAATGGTCATACTGGTACATCCGCGAAGTCTCGACCGCAGTTATAGCCGCCAACCTCCCTCTGACCTGGACCCTCCTCCAACGCGTCTTCCGTCTCGGCTCTTTCAGTGCACGCTACGGTTACGGCAAATCCTCCAACCAACGCACTGGTGAAGGAGCTTCGCGCTTCCGTTCTGCGTATGGTAATCTCAGTAGTATGGATCGACGACCTAAACGACCTACGTACGTGGAACCTGGTATGAGTTTGAACGACAGTCAAGAAGAGATCAACGGGAAGGATATACCGTTGAAGATTTACCAGAAGAATGAGGTTACGGTTAATATCACGACGGAGGAGGCTAAGACGGATCAGAGGGCGCCATCCCCACCTGGTCAGCCGGGATTTTTGAGAGAGGCTGTTTCGCATACAAGTACAGAGGGTGATAGATCAGCGAACGAGATGGAGCTTGGAGTTGTCACCAAGGTCTACCATGGTGTTTAATGAGTCGAGATAATTCTCAACAGAGCATGAATGGCTTGAGGAAACAAAAATAAGATTTAATACAATCGATGAATACACCATTTCGCCCATCTTGTATAAAATTTGCTCTTCGAAGGATCTTGAAGGATTTTGGTAATCGTTGACTGTGGCTTCAGGTCTTTCCCTTCTGTCTTGGCTCAGGCAAGTCGTTCTGACGCACTCACTCTGATTGGATACATCGAAATGAAGTCTCCAACCGCTGCCTTAAAATAGTGGATTCGGCCATAACGGGAAACGGCCGGGTCCCCTGAACCAACATTCATTTTACTACCAACCGACTTTTCTCACAACTCGACTTCCTTTGACCGCTCTATTTCTTGAACACAATCATTTAGACCCTACCAGACTTCCCCGGGGACTGAGAAAACCTGTCCAGGACTGTGAAGCAGGAATATCATACTCCACGCGTGTCGCTCTATGATAACGCCTCACGCTCACCGTTCATCATGTCCGACTATGCTGAGCGAATGCTTCGGGCTGATATGGCCCTGACCGAGAATGGTACGCCCTTTCGTCAATACTTTTACGACGCCAGTAGACTTCGTGGCAACAGACGTCAGGCCGATAGCCCAACCGACGTCAATCATCTCATCTTGACTCACCACGGCCCTCGTCAGCAACACAGACTTTGGGTAATGGACCGCATCATGGAGCCCCAGACAATCGCGCATTTTGTCGAATTTTTCGTCAACGGCCGGCTTCCTGATGGTGGCAAGACGAATCACACTCTACTCACCGTTGAGGAGGCCAGGAATATTTGTAACCCATTCCCTGACTGGGCACCTGCCCCCTTCAACCTCCAGAGTAGATCAACTATGGACTGGTTCGTCACTCGTATTGGCACATCCGAAGACTCTGCCCGCCTCTGGCCGATTGCCAAGGAGCTTCATGCAATGAAGTCAAGAATTTGGGAGGGCTTACCGCCCCTCTCTGAACGACGATGGGTTGAGTTGGAGCTTGACGACCCGAAAAACTTCAAAGCTGCTTGTCAGTATTTCATTGCTGTTATCAATGTTTTCGCCTACCTCAATAACCCGCGTACTAAGCATGCTTTGCGCACTACATATAATTTGATTTGGGATCACCTTGAGGTCTTTGAACGAGCGGTCAACGCCAAGCGCAAAGTGGATGCTGAGGGTAGTCCATTCGACGAGGTCTCGGTGACTGGCCTGTGGTACCAGTACATTAGAGCCCATTACGATGATATGTGCAGGAAGGCTCACCAGTGGGTGATTGAGCATATTAACCGAATTCGAGAGCCAATAGTCGTTGCACTGGGTAGCCATCAGCCTCCCCCATCAGATTCCGTTGATGCCAAGCAGCGGGAGCTGACAGACAAGATTCACGATCTAGCCATAAACGCAGCTGAGGCCGATTACATCATATTCATGCCTACGGATGGTTATAAAGGCGACAGCCTCTCCGCTCAGGAGCGCAAGCCACTACCAACAGACCGCAGAGGAGGCTTCCGTGAGGAGCCGATATCGTGGTCGGCCAATATCCACTGGCGAGCACAAGATTACAAGGCACGAGTTCGTTTTCTAGACAGAAAAGAGATGTACAACCACTTGCAGCGAGAAGGTCCCTATCTCACAGAAGCGCTTCTGAATAATGCTGAACGCCTGGTCATAACATGCATCAGCCAGATCGATGGACAGGAAATGGCCCGAAATGAACTTAGAGGGTTCTCGGAGCCCTCCGCTGTAGATCGCTGGATCGAATACGCCCGGCAACCAGGGCATAAATTGAAAGGATTCGTCGCCTATCGGCTGTGTCGAGAGTACGATGATGATAAGTGGGCAAAATTCAAGAGACGGTTTGAAGCTGATGTAGCGGATTGGGGACGTGGAAAAGAAGGAATCGATGATGCTCTTCGAGCTTGCAAGATCCATTGGGTTGATGCCGAGAAGGATATTGGGGATGACGATATCGAGGGTGCCAAGAAGTAAGTCACCAACGGAGTGTCTGGTTCACCAACTAATATGAGAGCAGGCACTTCAGGGACGCCGTCTTCGATGTCCCAGTTCACCATCGAGTCTTCCTAGCCATCGACAAAGCCACCATTAAATCATTTCTAGAACCAGCCCCTTCCAAAGCCAAATTTGTCCTTGCCGTTGATGCAAGGTTTGACGGTACAGATGCAGGTCCAGAATCACCCGGGTACAAAGGGACAATGCGCATACTAGGCAGCCTTCTATGGGATGAACTAGGTGCAATGCTAACTACACAGGGAGCATCTATCCAAGATTTGTGGCCTTTCGCTATGAGTGACTCAGAAAGGGTTTATAGGGGTCCCAAGTTGGATATGGTGTTGAAATTCCCGACCTATGAGGAGACTGTGGCTTGGGAACTTGCCAGTGCTATGGTGCCTCTGATGATTGACAAGGCAAGGGATGCGCTGAATAGTCAACATGGTTCAAGATAAGACGTGGCTTGACCCGCTCATGCGCATGAATAAATACAACCAAAGCCATTAGACCTAGCAGAGCGTTATGGTTAAGCTTTCGCTGCCCTATTGATGAAGTAAAGCCGGCTATCCAACACTACCAAGCTACGGTTGGTCACTAATGCAAAAAGAAAAGACTTGAGATCAATGGTGGATTATATAATAGTCTAGATACCAATGCCGCTAAATGCCAAATCTATAATGCTCTATACAAGAAAGACAAACAAACTCTATACAGACGCCCCGATACACTTAAGCCTTGGGCTGGATAGATTGAGGGTTTCGGAACAAGTTCTTTGGGTCGTACTTGGCCTTGACCGACTCCAGCTTTGCAACATTGCCTCCCCAGTACATCTCGGTGGCCCGATTGCCCTTGATCTGCGAATCGGGGTAATTGACGTACATGCCCCAGGTACCTTCCTTCAGTGAGTTGGAAATACTCTGTCTCAAGCCCTTGATGAGACCGAAGCCGTCAGAAGGGTACTGTGCGGTCTGTGCAACACTGTCGTAGAACTGGAAGAGGAGTAGTGTGTCGCGATGCACGTAGGCGGTATCACTGGGCTTGGGCTTGGAAACAGCGGAGTATTTGCCGCCTGTGATGTCCATCTGTAGCCACCATGAGTGGCTGCTGCTTTGGCCGGTTGTGGAGACATAGTTGATGAAGGACTTGAATTGGTTGAGAGTCAATTCGGGGGCTGCGAGACTGCTGGCGTAGAAGTTGTCGTGCTGAAAGATGTTAGCTATGTATCTCGTTGAGTTTCGAGTTAGGTGACTTACTGCATCGTATGAAGCACTTGTGGGGTTAACGTCAACACCCGCACCAGCAAAGTGAGTAACGAGCTCGATCCAGTTCACAGTCGTGGCAGTGACCTGCGCATTAAGCTTCTGGAGCAAAGGCTGCAACTCCTTCCTTAGAGCCGCCTCATCACCGATATAAGCACCGTCAACGCTATAACCGTTCTTGGAAACTGCCATCTGCATAGTGATTTCCGCGGGCATGGTCTTTCCAAACTCTTGGAAGTCGTACATTCCTTGAGGTGCCGAGTTCTTGTCAAAGTTGACGCCGATGTCGAAGTATGTAATCGTCTCGGGCGCGGCGAAGGTCTTGAATTCCATCTCGACGACGACGCCGAAGGATGCACCGGCGCCGCGGACGGCCCAGAATAGATCGGAGTTTTCGGTATTGGAGCAGTGGACGATTTTGCCGGTGGGGAGAACGACGGTTGCCCCGATCATGAGATCGAGGGTGAGGCCGTATTTGCGGGCCACCATACCGTAGCCGCCGTGCAGAGCATGACCACCAATACCAACTCTGCAAACTGTTAGCGACGATCACAAATTTTGCCGATTGTTGGACTTACCCAGGGCATGTTCCATGAGAAAGGGCTCGCTTTCCCTGATTCCAAAGCTCAGTCGCAACATGTCCAAGTCTAGCACCAGGCTGAATCTTTGCCGTGCCATCCTTAGCCAGCTTGACACTATACAATCTATCCAACTCAATCATGAGATGGCCATCTTCGCCACCGAAGCCAAGAGAGGTATAGCTGTGTCCACCACTCTTGGCATTAACAGCAACGCCATGCTTAGCGCCACATTCAACAGCGGCAGAGACTTGGGCAACTGTTGTGGGGACTGCGATGGCAGCTGGTTCGAATTGAAGACGAAGGTTGTAGGCTGTGCCGTCTTGTTTCCATGTTTGAGAGCCTTGAGTGTCGATGGGGACTTTGGCTTTTGTGAGACAGCTGTTGACGGCTTCGCGCTTTGTCGGGACTGCGGAAGATTGGGCGACGAGGCCTACTAGCAGACAGGTAAAAGTATTGATATGCATTGTTAATGGTAGAAGAAACAATGAATGAGAGAATGAAAATGGAATGAAAATGGAAAGGAGATCAAGGCAGTTGCAGTTATTTAATCTAAAGCCATGTTGCCGTAATTATCTCTTGGCTCAACTCCACAGATCGGCACGTTACGAGATCTGAGCCCTTGAATTGTGGAAAATACGAGCTACTGCTGCTACCTTGACCAACGTTGCGGCTCTAGCGTCTTCGCCTTGGCCGAGCGAATGCGACAGGTTGTCTATCCAGAATAGTAATTGAATCAACGCTATTCAAACTCAATTGATCAGAAAGGAAAACAGAATGCAACGTTAAGACACAGCTAAAAAAGAAACTAAGGCTGGTAGCGTTACAAATTCTCCTCGTGATGACAAGCCTCCAATGTGCCGGAGTACCGATATTAGCTTTGGGCTATAATTAGCAAGGCTTTGAGCGTGATGTCATTTAGTGGAATCGTTTTATGGGGTTTAGTGAGGCTGCAGCTGAGGAATGGTGGCTTAATCAACTGTAGCTTGGACGATTTGATTGGATGATGTTCGATAACTCGCCAAAATTCAGGGTATTCTTGAGAAAAACAGTGGTTTCCCATGTTGTGTGCTTGTACGGTTTCTTTTCTGGTCTCCAGAATTTAGTCTGGGCAGTGATTTACTCCAGTGAAACACGAGTTCTCGATTACCGGGATACGAAATATCCTTGTCAATAGTGTTGCCAGTTTTAATGCCCGAGAACCCCGGGTGCATGAATTCAATTTCAACGCTTCGATGGTGGCTTCATAAAATAAATCATTTCACAACCATCACCAGGAAACAGGCGGGGACTAGTACTGGTGACCATAAGAAAGGAGGCGGGGAGCACTCGAAATTTTCAGTGACACCGGTGCTCACCTGTAGTCATCCCCGCCTCCTTCCAAGATTGCTTCTTTCCGGTTTCACTCCATCACTCGGTTAATCCCCTCAGTGTTCCAAAGTACCTAAATTCAACTCCTCCTCCCGCCTTCGAATGAGCAACTTCGCGTCAGGATTCGTCATATACGCCATCCCAAAAGCCACAGGCTCAGGTCTGTTCCCGTCCACAAGCTTCCAATCATACTTGAGAAGCAAATGGCAAAGCGCAATCTTGACTTCATTGGAAGCAAAGAACCGTCCTGGACATGCGTGCGTACCATGACCGAACCCAAGGTGGTTTGGGCTTGTGTTTACAAGATATGACATCTGTTCCTTGCCTGAATCCTTAGGGAGGAATCGGTATGGATCGAATGTTTTGGCGTTGGCATACTTTTCGTCGCTCCACATGTGTGTAGCTGTTACGACGATCTTTGTCCCTTTTTTGACAGTTGTTCCATCGGAGAGCGTGACGTCTTCCAAAGCTCGTCTCCTCCAGCCTATTATAAATGCGTCAGTATCTACATAGTTGTGAGATGCTGATTTGCTTACCTATGAGAATTGGCTTCATTCGCTGTGTCTCTTTCAAAAAGCTATCCATAATCTTGAGATCAGCCAGCGCGCTCTTCTTCAGCCCTTGAACCGACAGCACGCGAACTATCTCCTTCCGCAGAATATCGAACATTTCGGGAAATGTAGCGATATTAATCATCGTTTGAGAAAGTAGGTCAGTAGTCGTATGAATAGCAGCCAGTGTCAG
This sequence comes from Fusarium hainanense, assembly GCA_013618405.1. Taxonomy (NCBI): domain Eukaryota; kingdom Fungi; phylum Ascomycota; class Sordariomycetes; order Hypocreales; family Nectriaceae; genus Fusarium; species Fusarium hainanense. The sequence continues at coordinate 8,952 of JABFEW010000051.1, read as the reverse complement.
CGCAATCTGGCAATCAGCAGGCGGAAGCGCCGAACCACCCTGATCAAACCACTCAATCGCGTCATCAAAAGGAGATTTCTCGCCTCGGGCAAGTGCTTCAGCTTTAACCCGCTGACGACGCTCAATGTGAGGATCAAGTTCTTTTCGGGCAGCGATCAATGCTCGTCGGACTTCGCGGCATTGAGGGAGGACCCAGTGGATGTAAGGACGCAGCCATCTGGGAATGACGCAGAGAATCATCATGGCTTCAAAGGTCTTTCTGGTGTAGTAGGCGCAGGCGTTGTTCCAGCCTTCGTCTCGACAGAGCTCTTCACCCATGAAGACTCTTGAGGACATGCGGGAAACAATTGTTGAGATGTGCTCATTGAGATTGAGAGTGTGCCACTCTTGGAATCATGTTAGGAAACGTCGCTATGGTGTATGCATCACTTACCGCTTGAGTCTCCAATAACATTTCGCATGACGATAGCAGCCTCTTCCGACAAGGGACTTGTTATCTTGGCTACAATTCATCCTGTCAGTGATCTGGAGGGATGTTAATTCGATCAAATACCAACCCAATGCTTTTGTCAAATGCCTTGAAATGATTTTTGGCATGAGTTCATCGTGCTGAAGAGCTGTAAACCCAGGGATGTACGCATGGTTATCCTAAACAAGTGTTAGATAATGTACAGCTATTCCCATGGATGGTTCTGCCTCCAACTCACATCGCTAGCAGCCGCTCCAAAGTCAAATCGTTTATCATTTTTGATCTCATCAATCATTTGCGGCGGCAAAATCGTCAACTCTCCCCACTCGCAAAACAGTCTATAAGGTTTTCCAGCAAACCGCCTAGCCCCGGCAGCAAGTGTCTCGAGGCTCTGACTGTTTTCCATATATCGGCGGAGGCGGGGGATATTGCTAAATTCGAAGGTCTTTCGTGGGTTAAGCAGATCTTGCGACTGACTGAATTGAGACCAGGAGAGGAGCATGGCTAGAAAAGTGATGATAACATAGGGGATGTAAGAATCGAAGGCCTTGGACATTAGGCCGGACCCTAAGTGGTCTGTGGTTTGGTTGTGAGAATCCATTGTGCATAAATCTCTGTACAGGTCCTGTAGCAGTCGGGCCACTGTTTAAGTCTGGGTATTTTCCATCGAAAGGAACTCGGGCAAGAAGATATACCATCGCTCAATTACCTGATAACATCAGAAGACAAACGAAAGCCTCCGAGCGCGCATCGTCTTACGTTTTACGTACCTGAACAATCACCCCAAAAAGGTAGAGATAAGCCGCCCAAGGATTGTGATCCATGTACGGGTAACTCTAGATCCCGCAAGCCAAGCTGCCTCAAGCGTTACTTGCTGCGATCATTTCCTGATTGGGGCAGTAAGCTTTGTCAGTATCAGGTTTTGCACTGGCGAGTCCACTAAATATGTCAATAGGACCAATACGGTATTATAATCATGTTCGGAAGGATTCCTGCAATGTAAGACGGCACTTGTTAGTAGGATTTTCGGTATTACGTGTTTAAAGAGTGTGACGTAAGGGATGAACGGAGGTTCCGTTACTGCGTTAGGATGGTATGATATGATATGATGTGATACGATATGTATTTCCATGGTCAGGTATCTGCCAAAGGTCAAAGATATCGGCTTAGCTCATGGCTTTCAGTATTTGGCGGCTTTTTGAGCTATGGAGCCCCTTCAAAGCACTTAATCTGAGCGCCTAGAGACCAATGGCGTTTTGCTGGTTCGAGGACACAGGCAATCTATCATAGAGGAAAACCTCGACGTCAAAGAACATACGAACAAGATATTGTTGATAACATCTACCCACTGTTCATCTTTCTATAGTATTCCCAAGTTAAGTATCCTGAGGTCGACTTTTAATGACTGAGAGAAGAGCTACGCCTGCGATATGGAAAGCTAGATTCCACCAAAACGAAGAAACGGCATCGATCCTTCACCAATCGATTGCTGTCCATTGTTGTGCTCGATGTCATTCATCATATTGCAGCACCTAGTACGCCAACGAAAGCCAGAGCAGCAAGTACCGATACCATCACACGAGAGGCCGATGAGCTCTCAACCTTCTCAGGTGCGTCCTCATCCTTTTTCTCGTCGTCTTTCTTGCCCTTGTCACCGCTATCGCCCGCAGAAGCAGTCCCTGTAATCTTAGCTTTGAGGGTACTACACGCGTCAGGTCCGACAGGGACAAGATCAGTGATATACGGCTCATCACTACAAGATTCCCACAGGATCCGGTATTCGGAGACATGTTGAGCCTGCCAGCTTATCCATTCCGAAGCCCACTCCGAAAACTCCTCGGCCGACGATCCCGTGATGGCTGGAAGTTGGCATGGATCTGCGGTGTTGTAGAGACTTCCGAGGGCGAAGGATACACCTAGTTCCGACATGTCCATGGGTGGTGCTGGTGCGCCGGTGATGGGGAGGGAGTCTTTGAGGGACCAGCATGCCGGTACTGTTAGGGATGGGCGGGTCAAGCTCGTAGTAGTCGGAGGAGAGGTTGGGGTTGGAGTTTGCGCCACTACATGCGACGCACTGAAGGCCAAGAGAGCAGTAAATTTTAAGATAGTCATGGTTGCGTTGGTACTAGGAAGCTCGGAGTTGGTTTGAGAGAAATGTCAAAGAATGAGAGAAATGTCAAAGAATGCATGGACAACGTCGTGAGAGCTAGCAATTTATATAATTGACTATATACAATGAGTGGAGGCCTCTGACCAATGCCTTGCAGTTGAAGGATTTTGTGATTTAGTGGAATTTACAATATTCCTTGGCCTTCAACTGAGGCGCAGCATTGGCGTAAGTTCTATCTTACCTTAGTTGCCGGTTGGATCCATAGTTGCTTACCACACCAGGATCTAATAGGTAGGTGTATAGTATTCGGATGCGGCTGTGATCTATCCTAACAGGTGTAAAACATGGCTCTATCTTTCTAGCTTCCTTTAAAATGGATTCAGTAGGAGACTCTCAAGTACCATAGGTGCCAGCATATGATCTAGGATCGATATTCTAAATTTCGCCGACTTCGTGATAGAATTGGCGTCATTCCACAAAGTTTAAAGATGGTTCACAGTCATGTTACTCTCTTTGTAAATCCATGGTATCAGCGAATAAAAGGCGGTTGTGCATTGCATGAATTGGTCATCATAGCTCAGTAAAAGCCAGCGAGTAACAGTACATAGCCCTGGAATAATCCTGCCAATCTCCCCTTACACCTCCACCATACAATCCTCACATATATCCAATCAGGACAGCTGTAGCTTACTTAGTCTGGACATAGATGGAAGAAGAACCGCTGCTCTGGTAACCCTCAGTAGCCACGATCTGGTAGTAGTGGTTACCAAGGCGCATGCCAGCTTGAGACCAGGCGTTGAAGTGAGCCTGCATGTTGACGGAACCGCTGGAGCGCTTGTTGCGGCGGATGGACCAGTACTGGTTGAAGGTCTGGACGCCGTCGATGGAAGGCTGGTTGTAGCGGGTGGACATATAGATATCGTAGGTGTCACCATCAGTGTAGACGGTTCCCTTCTTCTGAGCACTGCTTCCAGGGTTGTAAGAGCCGTAGTTCTCGACGACCTGAGCGTCTTGTCAGTAAATCATTCAGCCTTTGACGTTTGATGTAACCTACGTAGTACTCGACGAGAGGGCTACGAGTCCAACCGTAGACGGCAAGGTAGCCGTTGCCCTGGGGGCTGAAAGAGCCGCCGTAGTTGATGGTTCTGCGTAGTGTCAGTGGGACAATCTACGTTGTTATTCAAAAGAAGCTTACCGGCCAGTACCAGGGTTCCATCCCTTGCCACCGACAAAGTTACCGGTGTTGCGCCAGTCGACCTCGTAGTGGCTGCCCTCACCCATGCGGTACTGGGCGTAACCACCACCATCAGACCACCAAGAGTAGAAGTAGCCATTGTGGTAGCCTTCGCTGTTGCCGGTGACCTGACGAGCCTCAAGAATAGACGTGGCGTTGCCGTCGTCACGCTCGTCGAGGAAGTCAAAGGGGCGAGCAAGAGCCCCAGTGAGAGCCGAGGCGGCAACGAGAAGGGATTTGAAAGAGACCATGGTGATATGAGAGTGGTTCTTGATGTCCGAGAAGCAAGCTGTTGATTGTTCGAAGAGGGCTGACCTGGAGAAGAAAAGTATCCTCAGTTGGCGAGCGATCGTGTCTTATATATACTCGTGAGAGGTGAGTTTTGCATTAAAACCAAGATATTGCCAAGCATGCTAGTGGTTAATTCCGAACAAGTTCCCATCTCCTGGTCTTCGGAGACTAACTCCTTTCCAGGCTAATACAAACAAAAGCAAATTTAGACTCATCTTGGATGTTTCTGCCCCTCCTTCCCCACCATCTACACATCCTCGTGGCAACACTTTATCCCATGGGGAGCCAAGACGGTAAAGGTTTCTCATGATCGGTCATGAGGGGATCAAGACTTACCCAGACCAGCAATTCTGTGATGCGATTGGCCAGGCCGACAGGGAAGTGACATGCATAGATCACAGACTAATCTTTGCGCTGCAGAGTTGGAGTAACCACACCCTTTTTTTACATTTTGGCTAAATCAAATGTCTTGGTTCCTTTCATCCGTTTGTAGAGGATGTCACTTGGCGTACAGCTTATTTACTACAAAGGGTAGGAGGGAGATGGATTGGTATGGCGAGTGGTACAACTCACGTGTCAATATTACTGCCATGCGGCATAAAGCCGTAGACAGGTCATTTCCACTGCCAAGGTAAGAAAAAGAAAGGTGGGACGACCGACAGCAAAGCGATAAGCTGTACCCCATCGAGCCCATGCATATTGTCCTAGTGTTCATCTCATCCCGATGGCCACTACCGAGGGATCCCTTGTCTTTGGGGTATATTTCCCGAGCCGTTAAGAGCATCTATCACAGGGGTCTCAGAACTTGGCAGAAGGCAGCATTGAAAAAATGAGTTTGCTTTTTGCTGACGAGTAATCTCACTGCTTCTGATGCTTACGCCGTTAAGTTCGTCTATTATGGCGATCAGCAGATTAAGCTCGACGAGTGGTATCGAACAATGTAACAAGACATAGATAGACGGGCGATTTGAAGATTCCTGGGACTTTACCGATCCGAATGAATTTAATCTGGCCGGTTGCCGATATGTCTAGCCCGATTGAGGAAGATGGAACATGATGCCCCGGATTACACCATGAGGATCCTTGCAACTTGAATTCTGGCTAAATTGCAGCGTGGCCAAGACTCTTATTTAGCCTCGGGCAGTTTTATCCTTATTGAGCTTGTACAACGATTAATTCGACGACATCTGGAGAAATCGTCAACAACTACAAACATGTGGTTGTCAAGTAGGGATTGCCAGGAACAAAAACTTCCTGAGATTTTTGAAGGGCAGTTTAGCATAAGCTCGGTTTGAGGTTCCTGGCTAAAATCGAGTACGTAAATGAGGGGCCAGATCAAAGAGTGATTGTGTAATGAGTTGTTGAACTTGTACAAGGATAGACCTTGTCGGTGCCATTGTCTTGTTATTTTGATATCATGTACTTTAACATCATCCACAATATGTGAAGCCCATCCTCGAAGTAGGTAGTGTTGTGGAGAGTTCTTCTTTTGCACAATGACCGACAATTACCAAGGTTTACGTGTGCCAACTATTTACCGTAACAGATGTCTTCCAGCCGCATGTTCAGCGAGGGTGGTTCGATTCACATCGAAAGGTGTGTAACACATTCGAGGCCGACCGACCTGGTCTGGGTTTTTGTCTATAAGTTTGATTTAACCGAGTCATGAACTTCATTATTGAGGATGGGGTGGCTGTAGGTCATGCAACAAGTCAGATCTTGCCTATCCAATTTGAGAGGAATCACTGAGACCACGATCGGGTAATTTGACAGTTACTTTAGCTTTCCAGTCTCGTTGCGGTGAGTTTGAGTCGCCTTTGTAAGTTCAACGCGTGGTGGTAAGTGAGACGAATAATACGGTGTGCAAGGCAAAAAGGTCTGCTCAGACCCAGCTCGTATGTCTCGTTCTTGACCTCTTTATATCACTTTCCCTATCTAAAGTGTTCGAGTTAGTGAAAGGGCGGACTATTGTGTGTAAAGCAGCGTGCCGACTGCTTCTAGTCCGAAGGTATCGAGAATCAGGATCAAGCAGCAGAAGCGAAATGAATGTTGTTGGGTATCGACCTAAAGTCCCATCAAGACCACATTTGACGCAGACCTGCTTTACCATAACCGATCCATTGCCACCGGCAAAGTGCAATATGGGAACCCTGACGCACTAACGGATAGATCCTAGATGCTTCTAACCTTTGAACATTGAGACTTGGAACTGACAGGGTCGGCCAAGCTGGCGGGACTTGTCTGCAGGGATTGGTGTCGGACTTTCCGCGTAGAGATGCAGTATCAACATCGGGACCAGATGTCGTATTGTCCTCAGCTACGAACCTTTCATAAAGAATTTTGACATGATATCTCAGATGATGAACCAGCATGGGCTCTCTTCTCTTGGTAGTCCCAATCGAATCGCAAGAACTTGATGGCCTGAGCAACTTCATTTCACTTGAGTCTCTACAAGGTCCGTGAATGGATCCGGTGAGAGGTAAAAGTCAGGGGCATAAAAATACCGCGATTTCGCAATTCCCATTCCTCGGCGACATAGCATTCTTTACCCGAGAATGGCTTAGACACTCTCACCTGAAGCAAGAACTTGATTGACCAACCAGATACCTGCCAGAAGTGGGTCTGATCTATCCTGAGTCCGTCAAATCTGTGAATGTATAGGGTAACTTTTGTGTCTTTAGTCTGTCAATGTCACGGTGCTGAGAGTTGATGCGACGATGTGAATCTCGTTGATCAAATCTATAGCGACATGGGTGAGCTGGTCTTTGATCCATTTTTTACCAAACGATAAGGAGTCTGCACATAGGTTGTGCTTGATTTGGGATGGTTAGTCTTTTGAGCATCATAACCACACTCTAGCATGAATCACCCTTCGTCTCCAGCAGCCATGAAGTGGGGATCAGGAACCACATTCATCAATAGTACCATCACTCCGTAGTCACAGAGTAGACTCGAGCAAACGATCAGGTCAGCTGAAGTTCATGCCGTATTCCCATCAAATATTCGCCTGTGGAAGTTCCCAAGGCTGTTCTGTTGTAGCTAGATGACTAAGGCGAGGGAAAATATTGGCAAGTGGGTCCTCCCGATTTTGATCAACAGTCAAGTCAGTGAGTGCTATGACGTATTCCATTCCATATCGCGACGCGACAGAAACTCAGTCGCATCTAGAATTCCCATGACACAATAATAGGCAACTAAAGACTCAATTTTCAATGGCCGATTTTGCAGCCCGAAGACGCGAGAACATTGAGAATAATGCACTTCTTCTCAAGGACATCAAGCCTATAATACCAAAGACTGGAAATCCACTGCCAAAAGCCAAGAGCAGTAACAAAAACAATAAACGAAAAGCAGAAACACCGCGCGCCCCTACGCGACAGTCAAGGCGCATAGCAGAGGCTGTATCCAAACCAGTATATGACGACGACAACGACGATGAAGTCAGTGTTTCCTCATCGCGAAGAGGTGCTCCTCGTGTGAAGAAAACTTCAAAACCTCAACAAGCCCTTGAAGCATCCGATTCAGAGATCGAATCGAGCAAAGAGCCTTCCAAGGATGTGGAGAATATAATAGCCGGGTGGACAGCATGGGAGCCCGAGGGCGAGGATCCTGTTCGTGACGATAAAGGAACAATTCGCTTTGAGTCACACCCCGATTTTCGACCGAACAAATCACCCGAAGAGATCATACGTGAAGGAAGCTTTGGCGGGTCATACTGGAGACCTTTGCGCTCAAAGCGCTTAGGTATCACGGTACAAGACGACTGGAAAGAGCTTCCAGCCTCATGGACAGCCGGCCTAGACGTGGACACATATCTCACCAACACCACGTACGATCCGGAGATTAATAAATACGGCGTCCAATGTGGACAGAGTATCGAAGAATGGGAGGCAGCTGGGTGGATAGCCCATGAGTACGATGTTCGTGGCTGGTTCCAGTGGTACTGTCGCTTTTGGATGGGTCGCCGCTGTGCTGATGACGAGCGGCAAATAAGTCGCTGGAAGAAATGTGTCGGAGAGACTGGGCGCTGGAGGCGAATATTGCTCAAGAAATACGTGGCCCTTGGGATACGGAGTGTGTTTGCTGATGATGGGGAGGACGAGGACGCGCCTGATGTCAGTCCCGTGGTGCATCAGACATGCCACCACTGGGCGTATGAGGTCCGACAGGATGCATTAGATCGATTCTGGACGGATGGAAAATAGTTATAACCTGGATTTGACTCTATTTAGGATTTGGCGATGACAGATTTGAAGATGCACGCAGTGCGTGCATGGGCTCGACTCAATGAATCAAATTCTGAAAATACCACATGTATCCAAACCAAGCTTCTTCAGTTCGCGTCAGCAGTGAGAAGGAGCTACATATGTCCTTTAGAAGGTGTACGGTCAGGACCCTGGCATGGTGAGGATACTCGGATGTGATTTACTGATGGCCGGAGAATTTGTATGTCTACCACGGTAGCTCCTGTCATACATGAAGCTGATCCGCACCATTGGGCCACCAACGTGGAGTACAACTTACAACTACTCCTCACCTTTTAACCTGGATCAGAGACTCATAACATGCGGTTGTCATATAATCATTATATCTTTGCGCCTATATAAGCCCTACATGCCCCACGACGACTAGCTATTACTCGAACAAGATACTTAACAACCTGGACACTTCATTGACACAATCAAATCTACTATCCAACTTTTATATCTATCGAAGAACAAAATGCCTCGACCGGAATCTCCCAAGCCTGCGCCGCCTCGTCCCCCCGTTCCTAACCCCCCATCCTGAACCCCCACCTCGTCCTATCTCGCCAGACTCTGACGATGACTGAGTACAGCATGTTGATGG
>JABFEW010000050.1:0-164698 GCA_013618405.1 Fusarium hainanense | reverse complement strand
TTTTAATTTTTTTTTTTTTTTTTCTTTTTTTTTTTTCCTTTTTCTAAAATACAAGCATTTAACCTCTAAGACGAGAACTATTGCTATAAATTGTTCTTAAATAGTATTTATAAGATTCAGAAACACGGCTACTCTTTGACGATTAACTTTATATGAACTGTATTTATTAGCTCTTTATCTCGAGCTCTCAGGGAATCCGACGCGTTCTTTTGTGATTTAGTGTGTAGGTCATAACGGAATGGATCCGGGTCAGCCGGAAGTTAGTTCGGATGGACCGGGATGTAACTTATTCAGCCAATCAAGAGGAGCCATCCTCAACTCTGAACAGCACCTACGTTGTTGATAATAGCCTTGTTGACGTTAACACCTCTTATTCGAAGCTCCTCAGTTTGCGATTATGACCAGATTGAAAGATCTGGTTGAGTGTCGAGGAAAAATGTCTTTGACGGCAGTGCCGCCATCAGAGTGACCTATAAACTGGACGTCCTCTTCACCGTTCCAGTTCCTCGAAACAATATCGCTTCGACAGACTCCTTCAACACAGCACCAGGCTTTCATTATTTAGTAACCATTGGCCATGTCTCACATCCCCCGCATCGATGTCCATCATCATATCATCCCTCCTCAGCTTCAAGGTAACAATTACAAACACTCATCAATCTACTGTTTGAATCTCAATTGATCCATTTTTAGGAGTGGCTGCTGGTCTGAAAGGCATGGAAGTACCCAACTGGACCGTTGAAAGCGACGCAGGCTTCAACAAGACCTACAACATTGGGTCGGCGATTTACTCGGCCAGTACACCTGGAGTCACTCACATCACTGATCCAGAGGAGAGTGCGAGAGTCGCTCGGCAGATGAACGAGCATAACGCTCAACTTCGCGACGAGAATCCAATAAATGGTTTCTTTGCCACAGTGCCCTCTCTTCAGCACACAGACCTCGTTCTGCAAGAGCTACGCTACGCGTTTGACACTCTCAAGGCAGACGGAGTCACACTCTTCACTAGCTACGCCACACCTGAGGGATATCTAGGTCATTTTGAATATGTTCCCGTCTGGGAAGAACTCAATCGTCGCAAAGCGGTAGTATTTGTTCATCCTATTAACCACGTCTCTGCCGTGTACTTCGATCAACGACTTCCTATGCCTGCCTTTGATTGGCCCCATGAGACTGGGCGTACCGCCATAGACATGATTCTCAACAGACGTCTCCAACAATTCCCTGATGTCAAAGTCATTCTTTCCCATGGCGGCGGTACCCTTATTGCGCTTATCCAGCGAGCCACCATGATAGCTCTTCCCGAGTTTGGTGAGACTATGAGTGCCGAAGATATGATCAGCCAGACCAAGCAGTTTTACTTTGACACAGCTCTTGCGAGAAGCAAGGAGGTATTTCCCATGATTCTCGAGTTTGCAAAGCCAGGGCATTTGCTCTTTGGGAGTGATTACCCTCATGCGCCGGAGCAACTGAGTAAGGGCTTTACCAAGTTTGTTGATGAGTTTCCAATGGACGAGAAGAAAAAGACGGACATTTATTACAAGGCTGCCCTGGAATTATTTCCCCGTTTTAATAACTCTTATCGTACCTGATTGTTAGATACACAGGCTTTTCGTTCAGTCACAATGTCAATGATCTCAAGCATAGTTTATCAGAATTCCTCGTCGATGACCGTTCTCCTTCTTGACTACTACATATGTATGGTCCTCATTCAACTAATACGGTGTTTCCTTCGGAGGCGGGGGCGACACTCTCCACTTATGTGGTCCATCAGGTGCTGCACCAACCTCATGCCCTGGGCTCATCATGTTGATGCCCCACATCAGTATCAGGATGCATGCAACTCTCACTTTCGCAGCCGTGATCTTGGAGCCACCCGGGATCTTTTCAGCCCAGGCAAACGGCGGAACTCCAATCTTCTGTTCCTCTGGGCAGCTATACATAATGGCCTTTACCAAGTGGCTCGTGGATTCTGCCACGGCATGGCTTGTCCATAGAAAGATTGGCACAAGAATAGCCAATGTTCTCCACCTGTCACCCATCAACGACCCATCGCCAAAGAGACCATCCACAACCAAGATGCCTTCTGTATCACCTGCAAGAAGCAAGTGAAACTGCAAAATGTACGTCTCAAGTGAACACCTCCCCAGCCATGCCATCGCTTTGGAGTGGTAGTTCCTCGCTTGACCGGATACATTTCTCAAGGCGATGAAACCAAGAATTGGGACAAACGAAGTAAATGGATGCCAGATTTTGTATACCGACATCCTGATGTACGATGACGAATTTAGGTAGTAAGGTATCACGCACAAGCCAGCCACAGCTAAAATGATACGAAGATTTAAGTCAACTGTAGTTGCCTTCATCTCGTTATGAATTACTGCCGTCAGCATGCCAACATAAACGATGAACATGTCGAGCGTGACACGATATTGCCATTCTCCCGAGTCCCATTGTATGTTGAATACGAACCTGAGAGCACTGAATAAATATTCAGTGAAGGGTGTCCCCATAAAGACGACCGAGAGAAGTAAGCAAGAGATGCAGATCTTCGTAATAACAATCTGTGGATCGCTATTGTATCGCTTGCCACCAATTGCAATGGTTCCGTAAACGACAAGGAACCAGAAAGAGACGAGCGGCGAGAAGTAGTAAAACATGTAGTCGGTATCCATAAAGTATGCGAGAGCGCAACTCAGGATGTTGAGTCGAAGAAGTACACTAGCGACGCGCTGAAATGAGAAGTCCTTCTTCTTGATGAAGTAGACGGTATGCCCATAGCCAGTTTGAAACAGGTACGCTGCAACACACAGACGAATGAAGACGTAAATAGATCTTCTATCGGCCCCAGTCCAATGATAGATAAGGATGAAGAACTGCATCCAACCTTTCCACTCATCGGTTTGTTCGCGCGAGAGAAAGGGTTCATCAGTCTCCTTTGTCTCCAAAGACAAGTCCGACGTGTCCAATGAAGATCGAGATCGGGTACGGCGAATTGTTGTGAGCAGAATTGCAATGCAGGGAATGCATAAGACAACAAAATCTTGGGGCTGCCAAAGCTTGCTGCCTTTGGCCATCATCTGGGTTCGGTCCGCATAATAGCACATGAGTAGCGCGAGAACCAGGGTTCCTGCCTTCATGTTGAAAAGGCTGAACCGCGGCTCATCTCGTCCACTGCACATATCGATTACCTCGCAGACGATGCATGCCACAAGGTAGAAGATGCCAAAGGCAATAAGACTGAGCTGAGTCATTGGCTTCACTCCGTAATCAGTGCAGCATGTGCGCGAGTACGGGTAAGGCTTGATGCGGTCAAGCTTCGCATTACATCTCAGGTTAAGCAGAATGTTAGCCCGAGTATCTAGGACTTCCTTCTTGACGTGATATCCTGTTCCGTGCGGATCAATCCAAGTCTCATTTTGACCAAAGGTAAGCATGGCGACCGACCAAACCATCGGAAGTCTCCACCTGTCTTGATTCTCTCGGAGCCAGTCTTGTATATCGTGGACCTCTCCAGCTTTTCGTGCGCCAAGGGCAAGTCGGTCTGCATCGTCTCCGGCATAATACGGGCCTGCAGGAGGAGCATAGAAGATTTGGTTACCTAGTCCGTCAATCGGATCCATTGGCGATGTGAAGGGGTCATAGTCGGGAGTGTTGTCGTTGATGAAGTTGGCAATCTTGGAAAAGCGGTCTTTGTATAGAGAAAAGCGAGTCTTCCAAGGGATAGTTGGACGCTCTGGATGAATACTCAAAGGAGCCGTTCGGTTGTGCATTTTTGCGACGGTTGAATTATCACTAGCTTGTTCTGTTCCATTTTCTATGACGTGAGTGAAGGCCTGACCGAACCATACACCTGCGGATATATAAAGCAAAGCAGGACCAGTTTGCTCATCGATGCGTGGGACGTCTGTTTTCTCCGCAGCGTAAAGGTCAAGATTGTTTATAAATTCTTGTTGAGCAATATGGCCATGTGAGGCTAACCAGGCATTTGGCAAACGCGTTATTGTTTGCCCATGGTATGTCATATTCAATGGGCTCGACCTCGGGGCGGGAAAGTCCATGTGTGCTAGATCGTACACGGCTTTCTTCTTGCCAATCTAGGCCTGGTCAGTGCTATGTACTTGAGCGCTTCTGACCATCACTTACCAGTCGACTGAACGTAAAAGCTACGTTCCGGGATGTCGAGTCTCCCACCGTAACGATCGAGCGGCCTTCCAAGCACCGACGGGCATCCTCGGAGTCATACCGGTGTAGTATACATCCGTCTGGCTGCCAGTGAAGGAAGGGTGTCCTATTTCCAGCTTCATCTTGTGGTGGGTCTATCCAACGACCCGTCTTCTGGACAGCGCGGCATCGATAAGGATCGTTTCCTGGGTAAAGTGTCTTCAACCCTACGGCAACCAAAAAGAGTGTTGCGAAGACGGTCGAAAATATTCGACCTATGGGTAGCTCCATCTTGAAAGACGAAATAGAGGTGACAAGATGACTTTCCAAGAAATGGCGAGGTTGCAACTGGAGAAGCACCAAGAGCTTAAATGGCTGGTGGTGGTCTCCTTTGCCTCCCTTGAAGGGGTAGTTTCTGAGACATTTTTGCTAAATGCACCACTAAGAAAAAAGTGTAATCAAGAAGCTGAGGCTAGTCTAAGACATTGCAGTTCGTAGGCATTTTAAGGGTTAAATACTGCTACGAAAGTAAAGGAATTCAATGTTGAGCAAGGCAAGGCATTCCTTAAAGGTATCCCTTGACCAGCTACAGCCGACTGGACCTGCAAACCAGGGTCGCACGTGACCTCAGCCCGAGTTCAGCAGAGTTATGTATCCACTGCAGGGTTGAGATACCCCGCGTCTCACTCCTCAACAACCTGGCCAAGCATTCATCTCTGTAATAAGTTCGTTTTCCGATCCTGCTGTCCGTACCATGGAGGTCCCATTGATAACTTGGACTAACGATAAGTTAACATACCCATGTTCTTTCAATACTCCTGGAAGGGGAGCCGGGCAGTACCTGGAGAAACTGCAGCAGGAGTCAGATAAGGGATGTTGTCGATGTGTTCTCGTGTCCAGTTTTTGCTCCGAGTATAAAGACGACAGACCTAACGTTGAAGTATGTGTATCGAAACAGGAGGACGGATTATTTTGGGTCTACGGAGTGATAGCCCCGTCCAGGATGCTCGAGCCTATTACCTACCAACTGTATTATCCCGTTGGAACACCACAGCCAGCATGGGGCTTGGTAAAGCCTGGTCGAGTATCGTTAAGCGGTCGTCGGGAAGAGCACAAGGTGCGCATCAACGAGTGGATTGAGAGCTGCAATTCCACACATCAGGGATGTGCAGTCAAGGATGCTGAGTTACCGCGTCGAGTTCTTGACGTTGGAGCTGAAACCAACCACGGCATATACCTCCACGTTCCAGAAAATCAGGTCGCTCCATATGTGGCATTAAGTCATTGTTGGGGTAAAGGTCCTGTCTTGCAAACAACAACAGGTACCCTTACAAACCATACTCACGAAATTAGCTACCATTGCCTTCCGAAGAGTTTCCAAGACGCGGTTACTGTTACTCGTAATGTTGGAGTTCGATATCTTTGGATTGATTCTCTTTGCATTGTCCAAGACGACGCATTGGACTGGGAAATAGAATCCTCTAAGATGGCGTCAATTTACAGCAATGCCTTTCTCGTCCTGGCAGCATCTCAAGCAAGCGAGTCTTCAGAAGGGTTTATAGACAGGAAGGATACCGATTTTAAGCACACATGGCAGCTTGACCCTAGCAAGTCGTCCAAGATAGCTCTGATGAAGAATCCTGACTCGACCACGTCTGAAATATACAGCAGACCGATGAGTATTGGTCGTAGATCAGGAGAATCATACCATCGATGGAAAGTCACCAGCTCGCCGTTGAACCGACGAGGTTGGGTTCTTCAGGAGAACATACTGGCGCGAAGGATCGTCCACTTTACTGCCAGTGAGATGATTTGGGAATGTGTTCAATGTCTCAAGTGCGAGTGCATGGAGATCGAAGCGGACGAGTCAGAAGCTACCTATTGGTCAGAGTTTAACATGGCAAGGAACTCGAGAATGAAGGATCCAGGTCCAGAAAGAATGCCCAGAATGAACGGACTTTATGCCCAATGGCGAGAACTCCTTGGTTCTTACGGAACACGATTTCTCTCTAAAGACACAGATAGACTCCCAGCTCTCTCAGGTCTCGCGAAACATTGCCAATCACAAGGTGCTGGGAAATATCTTGCAGGGCTATGGGAGAATGACTTATTGAAATCCTTAGTCTGGCACCCCCGCACGGACGAGACAGTACAAAGGTGGGAAGAATATATGGCACCAACTTGGTCTCCGTTCTCTGTGGGGTATATCGAGAGATTAGATGGACTCAGGGAGGCGGGTTACTGGTACTGCCACGAAGAAGGATATCACAAAAGATGGGGTAAACCTCAAGCACAGATCCTGGAGGCGCAGTGCGTCCCCGCTGGAGAGGATCCTACTGGTGCTGTTAAAGATGGGTTTCTGGTTCTTCGCGGTGCAATGAAGAAGGATAACCCCGATAGTCCAGATCATATATGGATGATGTCAGACTCCGATGAATCAGACTCTGATGATCCCCTCGAAAGGACGGCTTGGAGTTATATTTCCTGGGACCGCCCCACAGAACAGATCGAACGCTCGGAGATGGTCTTTTTTCTCCTGTGGGCTGATTTCAAGAAGGGTTATATCAAGGCCTTGTATCTAGTACCTGTACAAGGTGTGCCTGGAACCTATACTAGGATTGGTATAGTCGACTCTCACTTTGGAGACAAAGGCTTAGCAAAATTCCTTAAAGACGTAGAAGTGGGTGAGGTAAAGATCATATAGACAATGTAAAGTGAATATGTAAATCTGACTAAACAGTAAAACATTAAAAAGCACTATTTTCCAGCATTTGAGCCTTTTCTTTTCTTGTTCATATCTGGACATAGATTTCTCGGTATCTCCAGGCAGTAGGGACGCTTTGCTTCCGCTAACCCTCGAAGAGATTACAATTATATTGGTCTATAGGCTCTCGAATAGTATTTGCTGGGAGTCACGGAAGAGCTTGAACTTTCCAAAGGCAGTAGACTAATCTCGATACATTTTAGAATGCAGTATCTAAGGTGAGTAGCGTCCCAATAACTAATGAAACTGCCGTGTCCATGATACATCTTATGTAGGGGAGCTTCCATTGGACAAGCCGGAGTAATATGAATTACTTAAAAAACCAACTCTCCTTCAGACTGTGGCCACTCGAGCAAGACATCCTTTAGCCACTTCCAGTAATCCTCTTGGGCCCACTGTCGTAATAGCTGCAAATTATAGATAATCTGATAAATCCCTCTTGAACTTGATGTATCCCCAAGTGTCTTTTTCTGCCACAATATTGTCTTCTCTCCTTCGGCTGTTGTGACAATTAGATACCAATCGTGGCCTTGTATAATAATGCCCGGTATGAATTCTGGTAGGTCCCAGATCTTGTCAGAGCAGAAACTCATTTCAC
Source organism: Fusarium hainanense (assembly GCA_013618405.1). Classification (NCBI taxonomy): domain Eukaryota; kingdom Fungi; phylum Ascomycota; class Sordariomycetes; order Hypocreales; family Nectriaceae; genus Fusarium; species Fusarium hainanense. Next base: position 157,172 of record JABFEW010000050.1, on the reverse strand, counting down.
CTGCTCTGGACCTCATTGTAGACAGCCTTTCTGCTGCGCATTGTCGCTTTTCAAGCAGTTTACGTAGGAACTGCCAATGCGATGACATCCATATTTCCATCTGGAGCTTGGCGTTCTCCCAGCCTTCACCAGTAGTCTTCTTGGTCTCGATACCAATAGCAATGAGATTGTCCGAGAGAGGGCCCAGATAAACGTGATTGAAAACACCCATCGGTAGACTTTGTTTAATAGTCTCGATTATGTCCACGACTTCAGGACTCACATCCTGCTTGGGGTCGATGTACATACAAAAGTCAGCTCCCTTAGATGCTGACGTAACATGGTACTCAGGGATGACAGAAGCAGATGCACTAAGTCTGAAGTCAAATAGCTGGTCTCTCCGTGGACCGTGTAACGGTCTCAATGCAGCTGTAAGGACCCGATGGTGAACTTCAGTGTTCCAATCTTTGTCAGAGCAGCCTTGGCTGTCGCAAAAAGCTGCCTCGTGAAGAATCCATTGAATAGTCTCAGGTAAAGGTGTTTGGCCAACCTCATCGCGATCGCTTGAGAAAAGGAAGTTGCTGAAAACCGGTTTTTGGGTCCATTTAAAGTCGTTATAAATCTCCTTGTTAAGATTACTAAATAGCTGAGCGTGAGAAGTTGGTAAGATCCCAATTCCTGAAGAAACGAGATCGATTTTGTCCAAGAGAATTTCCAATGTCGGAGGCTTATCGTGGAAGGTACTCAGTTGTTTGGCCACGACGCTTTTCTTGTGAAGTTGAAGGATGCTCAATTGCTCGGTACGTGAAGAGATGTCCGATTGTTGTGAGGTACCTGATTGTGTAAAGGGCAACGAGGTACCAGACTCGCTTCTCGGTGTTATGGTTCGCCTTGTCGGGCGCGGTGTTTCCAAATCGTCACTTCGAGAGCGCTTTGAGGAATTGAGACTGCTTTCGTAATGCATGCTTGTCTCGTTTTGCGACGCGTCTGTAGTGAGGGTATTGACGCGTCGGCGTTTAAGAAAGGGCTCCTGCGTGGCCTCTTCTTTTCGTGCGATAGGTTTGGAGGAGGGGTCGATCTTCTGGATCCAGCTATCTATTTCAAATTCAAGAGGCATCGTTTTTGAATGTTTACAAATTGGTCGCGCTTTTGATGCAACTATTCAATATGCAGAATGGGTTGTTTTGAAAGTTATTGTTGTATCCACCATTTTTGTGGATACACGGTCCACGTTTCCATCTCGCTTACAATTTTGCAAGGCGGGGCCCAGACGCTAGCTACCCTACAAACGTCGTTTGATCCATGAATAGCTTTACTCTCACAGCACTCTGCTGGTAAACTTGAAACATCCGGTTTTTGTTCGTAAGAGTGACTACTACGAGCAAGGCAAAATAACATTTGACAATCATTTATTTCAGTGTTTCGAAAATGGCAATACAGTACGTATTCATGCCGATACAGCTACGTGATATATGCAAGGATCATCATGAAATCTGAACTCGACACGTTCAAAGCAAGTGTATTTGATCTGCTGCCCCTTGACACAGACGCATCGTGCCACTACTGCCTAGTCCTAAACACATGTCACGAAGTCAGCTTCGGGAGATGGTTGACATGTTGATAAAAACCAGAACGCCGATGATCTGCTGAGAAATCTAGGATACACAGCCCAATTCACTCGCAACAGATCAACACCTCAGGTCGCTTTTATGGCCTTCTTGCTCCTATCATCTATCTGTATCTCTAAACTGCGGAGACGTTTAGTATGCACTAATCCTCTAGGAGATTACAGCCAAGGATAAATAGTAATCTAGCCAATGAATAAATGCAGTCGCATGAACTGCCCCTGTAATGCGAAGATAGGTCAGATTTTAGTTCTAGGACTCTGAATCCGTTCCCGGTCTGGAAATCATCGATTTGCCCTCGGCAATCTTTTGATGATATCCGTATTCCGTACTTAGGTTCCTTTCCTCTCTGACTCCCCATCCTCCGCATAGTATCGCGCTATGGCTCAACCTTCCGATCCATCGTACCTCCTGGCGGACTTCCCATCTACAGACAGTCCTCCCGACACTCAAGATAAGAAAGACGCCATAGCTACAGATCTTAGCGTCAACAGTGCAGATGCGCCTCAGCCAAAATCGCAAGATGGGGAGCGGGGTTTTAAACGAAAATTCATGCCTGGCAGGCTTTTCGCCGACTGCGCAGCGACAGTCGTACCGATCGCTCTCATAGCGTTTGCTATTGCTATAATGCGCCTCGATAATCAGGAGACAGAACAAGAAGAGTATCGGAAGTGGAGAAATGCAATCAATGTTGTCAGTTCTGTTCTATGCAAAAGCTCGTGTGTTTCAACTAATTGTTGTCCCAGATTGCCTCTGCCTTCCCTATCGCCTTTGCTTCCATTGTCGGTCGAATGGTCTTTGAAGCCGCGCGATGGAAATTAGAGAAGGGTGCAACGCTTGGGCTTCTCGAACAATTGATTGGCAGTCACACTGTTGGGTCAACTTTTATCACACAGATTTCCCTCGGAAAAGTCAACATTCTTGGACTCGTGCTTCTATCACTATGGGCCTTTTCACCACTAGGATCTCAGGCCGTACTCAGGACACTTGGGTCCAAACTAGAGCCAGTATTGTCAAACTCGAGTGTGCTTTACTTCTCGACCGATGCTGAGACAGAACTTGCACCACCCTTCCCTATTACTCCAACCGGGTCCGAATCGGAGATTCGGATGATGGGCCATATGAAAAGCATGTTTGCGTCCTTGTTCTTTACGTCAGAAGAAAGGAAATCCGACCCTCTGGATCTTTGGGGAAATGTCAAAATCCCGAATCTCGAGATTAATGATGACAAATGGCATAATGTTACGTCTGAGCCAAGCCCTGACTCGTATTCAGCCTTGCTTGGGCTCCCCGTTACTAATATCACATACGGCAATGTAACATTTTCCCTCGAGTCAAGCTATCTCCACCTTGACTGTTGGAACTATACCAGAACAGCTGACTACAATTTGACCTTCCCTTTCTTTAATTGGACGAACCCGTCTGTCACCTTTGAAAAACCACCAAAGCTCAATGGTACATGGCATGGGCGGAGTATGTCAGAGTTGAGTAAGACATGGGCTATGGCGGTGGATCGATTTGTTGGTCCGTACTGGGGCGATCCGGTCAACATGACTGATCGATTAGGCAAACAGCCCGAAGTCAGTGGTGGTTACATGGCCAATGGTCACCCAAGAGCCTTTAAGAATGAGACTGGTCTTCAGGTCAAGCCAACGAAGCTTCTTTTTACTTCGAGTTTCAAGGATTGGGCACACGGAGGTGGGGCAAGAATTAGGGCGGAATGTTACCCCTTGCAACGCTATATCGAGTCACGAGTGCACTGTTCTCGAGTGGATGCATCTACTCCTCAGAACTGCTCGGTAATCGCACAACGTCTTTCTCGGACGAAACATGCTACTGAGAATATCACGATGCTTAACTGGGAAACGGTCTGGGGCCGTGTGTCGCTATTACCCACATTTCTAGACGGAAATTCGGGGAATGCTGACATTGCGTTGCATTACCTGGATGATCCACGACGCAATGCCGTCAACGATCGGTACATAAGCGACGATGCAAGCTTGTTGAATAGTACTACCTGCGAGCAGTTTGGTCGTCGCTTGGGGCAGATAATCAATACTGCCTTACTTTTGGGACAGAGCTATACAATTGTCATGCAACCTGATACTGCCTTCAATTTCAGCGTTACGGTGCCTGCTGAGAGGAGTAACCTAGTGGAGGTCTATACTGTCCATTGGTCATGGACAGTTCTATTCTTGGTATCTTCTCTCATACTCTTGGCCAGTGGCATTGTAAGTATCGTGTTTGCCCATCTGGCTATTGGACCAGAGGTGCTTGGCTATGCATCGACTGTTGTTCACAGCTCCAAGTATGTGGAACTTCCTGCAGAAGCTGGCAAGAAGGAGGCATTTGAAGTTGTCAAGATGATGGGGCAGAAGCGACTGAGATATGGCTACGTGGATTCTGTCGCGGAAGATGATCAACGAATAGTAGGTGTTGGGTTGGAAAACGAGACCGGAGACATACATAAGGGTTAGATGGGAGTAAGTAGCATATGAATATCTGTTTGTCTCAAAAGTCACTATGTCACACAGTGCCATATTGCAAGCGATTAATTATCACGATCAGCAAAGGGTATGCAGCAGAGGCAGAAACACGGGAAGTGATATCATGCAGCCATTTCATAGTCATAATTTGTCTAATGCGTACAGTTGATCAAATCACGCATTTGCTCCAACCCAGTTGGCGTCAGTGTGTCGGTACTCTCCTTCTGTTACAATATTGGTCTTGGGAAGCCCCCATGAATACAAAGACTGGAAATTAGAAGGAAATGATAATGTTGTACTTGATACTTTAAAATCGTAATCTGACGATTTAAACTTTATCTTGGTCGCTACTAACGCTGACTGGCAAGCGTCTAACCACCTACAACTAGGCTGACTGATTACGATGGCGCCGTTGATACAAGAGCCGAGCGCCAAGCTTTAAACGTTCAAGCAATTCAATAGTTCTTAATCGCTCGAGAAGCCGAGTGCATGGGAAATTAAGGAGACCAAGAAGCGTTTTCTTTAAAATCCCATCTCGTTGCTGATTGAATTCTACAACTTATCCTTTCCAGTTCACATTCATTTACAAGATCTGTGGTCACTTAGCCACGTCCTTTCTTTCCAACTATGCGTTTCTCACTCCAGTCTCTCGCTATCTGCCTCGTCTCTACGCAGGTGGGCTTCGCTCTTGCGGGGCCATGCAGACCTCTGACGACAAGCTCGGTTGGTGCGACTACTACTGTCGCCACAAGCGAGGAGTTCTCCACGACCGCTATCGTCAATGACGTTTCTACTGTGACTTCTGAGGAAGAAACCAGCACTGCCGCTGTTGGTGAAGAGTCCACTACCACCGCAGCGCTTGACGTGTCTACTACTGCTACTCTGGCGGATGAAACAACCTCCATTGTCTTCGCTGAGACCACTACCACTGCAGCGGCTGAGGAGTCGACCACTCCACTGGCTGAGGAGTCGACCACTCCACTGGCTGAGGAGTCGACCACTCCACTGGCTGAAACCACCACTACTGCTGCCGCTGAGACTACCACCACAGCATCGGGTCCGGAAGCCTCTCTTTTCGCCCGGCTCGACGACGGTAGTGAAGTCGGTGTGTACCTGCAAACAAGTGGCTTCATCGGCACCAGAGAAGCCCCCGGAACTCAACCAGGGTTCGCTCTGGAGGCAGATACCTCGCGACTCTTCGCCACATCCTCCGATGGTTCCAAGGTCTATGCCTACACCGTCATACCTGTCGGTGGTAATTACGGCTTCCTGTTCGAACAGGCGGATTTCATTGAAGCCTACCCTGCCATCTACAGCTTCATTGCCTGCACAGCTGATTCTGATCTTTTCCTGACCTGTGCGTCCGAGAGTGGACCGACTCCCATCTACTGGTATCTCCCAGGCAATAGCCCCAACTTCTATGGCAACTCGAACCCAACCGTTGCGACGTCTAATGGAAACACACCTGCTCAGTTCAGACTTCCAGCTGCCTAGAGCCGCAAGGTGATTAGCAGGAGATCTGGTCAAAGACCGTCCTTACCTCGGCGACTACTGATCAGACTGTGAAAGTATCTTTATCCAGTCGCAGAGGACCATGGATGGCAGCATACTTTATCCTTCGCGTATATAGTTAATGTTAACAATTGTTCCTAAACAGTCCGGCTATAAGATTTTAATCTTACCGTGCTGTTGTTATTCCATTCTACATTTATCCGCGCTCCGGCGTTCTTGCAGGCTTCAGCCTATTGCATCCGTGTAAGCAAAACCGGAGTTGCCTAACTCAATATGACCCGATGACGTCTCATCTTCATCCATCACCTGCATGATTATCTCAGCAGTCTCGCCAGAGTGACATTCTGTGTTGAAAATGTCAATGTGGTTGTAGCACAAAATAAGCCATCTTTCCACGTAGCTCTGAGTCAATAGCCCAGTTGGGGTAGCATTTGCAACACAATAACGGTGTCCCCGCGGCAGATGACATCTTGAAGGATGGCAATTGTGCAAATCCCGCCAATAACATCGACTCGCCATAGCCAACCATGTTACGCCCTGCTAAAGTGCAATCAGACCACGCTCACCCTACTAAACGTAGAATATGAGCATTGAGCTGCCAGGAAGGCTACTGTATACTCGGTTTACGCTGCGAATCTGTGGCACAGGTTGAAAAAAGCCCCAAGGTCGAATTAATTGGATCCTGATCCGCATCACACACCATGCCAATCCGACAGATAAATAACTGCGAATGCCACCTAAAGCTTTATCAGGCATATGTAGACTTTCCCCTCCTTCTGAGCAGATATTCTCTCGCTTTTGTTAATCCTATCCTATCCTCGTTTCCACTTTGTTGTCCTCGTTATCGTCTATATAGACCCCTGTTGAAGCCATGCCTAACCCAATCAAATGTAGAATAGGCGGCTGCGACTACCTTCGCCTCCACTACGATACCAAGATTTCGCCATGGTGTGCATATCGTAGGTCTCTATTTAAAGGCTATTTGCACTGCACGCGGATTGCTGACTGTGTAAGATACTTGTCCACACTGCACCAGGCGATACAAGAAGAGTTCAGCAAATGTGTGCTCAGTGTGTAGAGGAGATGATGACTGCGTGATCTTGTGAAGTTCTTGCATCCTACTATCGTCCCTGTCTTCCCTAGAAGACAAGATGGGTTTAGATACAAGAGCTATTGGGAGGATCTTGGCAATTCTTTGATCGGTTGTAATTACTATTATAATTGTTACTCCTCGGCTGTGTTTTCATTATCAAGTCTACTTCGTGTATCAGGCAGAGAGTAAGCAGAAGCCTTACCCTGATGTATAATACCCCGCTCGTCTCGTCTGCCCAATTGTGGGGTTCTCACCACTAAATATTTATCTGACACTTTATTCTTTCTCTGTTGTCAAACTCTTATCATACGCTCTCACATCATTAAATCAGCCATGGATTCTCAATCTTTCATCTACACGACTATACCACCTGGACGCAACTTTCGGCTGCTCAAGATCTTTCCAGGCTATTCAGGCGACCCCCTAGTGTGCGAACTCTTCGTGTCTACTCTAGACGACGCAACACCATACACAGCTCTCTCTTACGTCTGGGGCAATCCAGACAAAGTTGGTGACATCGAACTTGGAGGACACGCTTGTAAAATCACAAAAAGTCTTTCGGACGGTCTCCGCCGATTGCGAAAGGTTGATGCAGTGGAAATCGCATGGGCGGATGCTATTTGCATCAACCAAAATGACAATGTAGAAAAGGGCCATCAGGTTGATTTGATGGGTGCAATCTACACTAACGCTCATCATGTGGTTGTGTGGCTTGGTCCCGATCCTGAAGGCTCCGCAACTGAGGCATTTCGCTGTCTAGAAACCATCAACTACAAAATACATACAAAAACAGACAAGGAGTATTTCTACCCTAATAAAGAAGAAATGCCGACAGTATTTATAAAAACCAAGGCGTCGCCGGAGCCGCGTCCGATGGCGAGGCCCTATGGACGAAGATCAGTTCACAGCTCTGTACTGGGCGCCAACGGAAAGGATCGTGTTGGAAGGCTATTTGATCTTTCTTGGTTCTCTCGTGTGTGGGTTCTTCAAGAGGTCGGTCTTGCGAGGTCGGCAACAGCGACTTGGGGAGACAGTACTATTGAGTTTAGTGAGATCGCCGCGTTTATTTGGAACGTCTACTCCTTCGAGGAGCTCAGACATGCATTGGGTCCTGAGACGTCCCAAAAGCTCTCTGGTGCTCCTCTGTACGCGGTCTGGAATGTCTGGTCTACCTATGACAGGACAGATTCGTGGATATACCGAACACCACTGTTGAGAGCTTGGGCCGAACTTCTTGCTAGTCAATGCACCCTCGACTTTGTCCTTGTTCTGGAGGCTTCGAGATACTTCAATGCTACTAATCAACTTGATCACGTCTATGCCTTTCTTGGTCATCCGAAAGCTAGGAACCCTACTACAAACAAGCCGTGGTTGCAGGCAAACTATTCAATAGATGTCCAAGAACAGCATCGATTGTTGGCTGCTAGCCTTGCTCAGGACTCACTGAACTTCTTGGTGCAGGTTCACCAGACGGAGGCTAGTCTGAAGCATGGGTCTGATTATCCGACTTGGGTACCGAGATGGAATCAAAAGACAGAAAGCCATGCTGATGCTTACTGGGAAGCATGGGATGCCAGTCTTCGGAAGGAGGAACAGAGGCCTCCTAAAGTCAAAGTTGATGAAGATCAACTGAGAATATCTGGTATCATCGTTGGCCAGATTGATCAGTTCACAAGAACAATGACGGCATCCGATTTCGAAGAGGACAAGGACTTCGGAGCGCGGCTCCTCGATATATGCTGGGACGTCGCAAGTCAGAAACCACACCCGTATCGACCAATCGAGACGATGATGGCATTTGCTTCGACACTTGCGTGCCACTACAAGCATAAAGGCAACCAGCCCATGGACGGTCGTGAGCGAGTAGTTGAGCAGTTGGCGGGCTATTGCATGCATCTCAACAATACCTTCTACCAAGCTCACCTGGAACCAAAGGCTGGCGACGGGCTTTGGAATCTGAACACTGTTTTGGAGGTTCGCAAAGCCTTCACTCCAAGTTTCAAGTCACATGCTGTTAATCGACGCTTCTTCAATACGGTTGATGGATATTGGGGAATGGGGCCTTCTGCTATGGAGACTGGTGATGTTTGTGCTGTTTTACTTGGTGCGGATGTTCCTTTTGTTCTCAGGCCAAAAGGTGCTGAGGGTGAATATCAGTTGGTTGGAGAGTGTTACATGTATCGGTTCATGGATGGCCAGGCAGTCACGTCATGTCGTGCTGGGGACTCAAAGTATCAAGAGCAGCACATCACCATCCTGTCGTAGGACCAGTTGATTGAATAGATGCTGGACGTCCAACTGAAACTTTGACTACTCTTGCCATGGTTCCACACCCTCCCAGTATCCAACATCGACGTGCTTGGTAGTGCAGTTCGAGCAGAAGATCTCATGTGCAGGACTCCCGTTACCAGGAGGCTTTCCATCGACGATGATCTCTTTCACGAATGACGCAGAGTGGACACCGGAGTAAAGCGCATTATGAACCATATCATCAAGTCCTGAATGTTTACCACATCCTTCACAAACCATGCGGTCCCGGTTCATCACATTGCCTCGAAAGCCGATAGAAGTCTCTGCTTTTTGTTAATAGTTACGTTGTGAGACAGAGGCAATGCTCTTACTATCAACACCAAGCATCTCCGCCATGTGGAGACGTTCACTCTCGGTGAGAACCCAGCGATACGCTTCTTTGCCGTTCGAGCACATCACTCGCTCGGAAGGTGTTGGTAGGTCAAATGGCCTTTGGTGGGCAGGGAGTTCGCTTGCAGCTTGCATGGTGATTTCGGGCTCGAGAGTCTTAGTGCTGCGAGGAAAGTGCATTGTGGAACCAGTTGATGAGTGAATGGGAACAACATCGAGCGTACAATTCATTGTTTAAATACCCATTCTTTCGCAAGGAGACAGAGATAATTCAAACTTCACCCTCCAGGTATTGTTCGTAAATCCTCACCGCTTAGATCCATGATCAGGCGGCTGGCAAGGAAAGGTCTACTAGTCAGCCGCTTTAAATCCCATTTTGCTCTATATTTCCAGTTTTGGTCAGATCGACAAGTCCTCAGTAGCTTGATTGAGGAAGTAATCCACCTTATATCTGACACGATGTCCATTCACATCTGTCAAACTCTCACTAGAGTCAACCACGTTTCAGGCATGCTGACTTGTCATTGGAGTCTCCATCCGGAGCCAAAACAGATCCGCATGCCAAGACACGGCAGGACAGTAGCTTAATTGCGAAGGATGATCTTTCGCAATTCCACAAAGGCTTGCTGCCACTAGCCCATCACAAGTAAATATCTCCCGATTAATCATAACCTAATTGGGCTCTAAACCTGATTACTAAATAAGCAAGGTATAATACGTAGATCGTGATCTGCTCGAAATCAGTCAAACAGATAACCTCATTGAGAAGACTGCCAGTGAACTGTGACATTCGATTGGTCGGCTTGCCGGATGGTCCCGGCGGGCCGAGATTTAGGTTCGATGATCTGAAGTCGCCCCGCATCGATTAAACTTGTAGCACTGGGTGATTGAACGGAAACGGAAGCATGGGCTGGGCGAGATAACGGGAATTCCAATGCTCTCTTGCATGTCAGTTGGTATCTAACCCGCGCTCTATCTTTATACATTCAGCTACGCTAATGTGCCTGCTTCACAACTGAGTGTAACGGTCATCCAGTAACAAGACGCCTTACTCCTTTTTGGTCCTCTTTACAGCTGACTTTCTTCCAAAACCCAACATCCACGATACCCTCAACAGCAACCATACCATTGGCACCCAAACGTTCACCATAGCGTAGATGTGCATACTAGATCCGGGAAGAGCTGCCGCGATCCCGGTGACGGCCAATGTAGCGCCAGCGTGGAATATGTCGAATACCAAGAACGAGGCCAAAACTACCTTAACGACCTGCTCAGCATCGCTTGTGTCGCGCAATTTGTATCGCGCTACGTATAGAAGTATTGGCTCAATTACTCCGCTAAACGCCAGAGCAGCCATGTACGCGTACCAGAGACCGCGTAGCTGCGGGGTATTCCAAGCTGACTCAGCATCACAACGCGTCTGGAATGCAGAGGGCGACCAAAAAGGTCCAGCACTATTATCCGGGGCGAGGGAGTGAAAATGATTCGCTGGTGACACTGGAATCAGAAGAAGGGCAGTAAAAATTGCAGTGGGCTATGTATGAGTCAGCTAGATGTGTCGAAACACGAGAATGTCTCAGACTGCATACCTCAAGAACCATGAACAGACAGTGGTAGTACCATGGAAAGATCTCAGCGATCTGCGTCATGGTGTAGTCCTTTCTCTCGGAGTCTACGATTCCAGGAGGCGAGTGAGGGTAGAAGAGCTAATTTACAAGAAATGTCGTATTTGTCGGACCAGTTTCTCCATAAATGCAGTACAAACCAATGGAAGCTTCAGAGCGCGCAATTTGCCTGCACCCCTGTTTTGAATGGTCACGTGACAAAGCTTGGATCTACAGCGAATGTAAATGATAGCTATTGCAACAAATACTAGTTATCTATCAGGTTTGGCAACAGACTATCTGGAAACAGGTCCCGGAGTACCTGTGTGAGGAATTCCGCAGGTGTCGTAATAAAGACTACAAACACTGCAACCAGATAAATTCAACTTACATCAAACGAGCCATTGCCCCCCCCAAGAGCTAACGGTATTGTCAAGTTTATTACAACCCGCATTGTCATTATCTATCGCGGCTTATTGGCCATCCTGAAGTAAAAAGTAGGACATTCATTAGTTCTGAAGCTATTCTCTGGATGCAGCTTTTATTGTAAGTCTGAAGGTTATGTATCAGTACAGGGTAGGCAATAACTAACCATGCCATCATCTCACCGACGACATCATCGAACCTCACAGGAAATAATCAGATCATCATTCAAGGCACATCAAGTGATGTCAGGTTATGCCCATCTCGATCCTTCGCTTTACCCATCCTGGTAACGATCGTCTAACTTCCCCGGTCCCCATCAATCCTGTCAGACGGTCTATGTTTCTTCCGGGCGCCAGGTTTGTCCGAGAATAGGTGTTTGACATGCCCAGAAAGCCTTGAAACGCAGGGATGCTAATCCTCTTTGCAAACAACTATCTTGATTGGTGTTTGATTTTGCTTAGCCGTCGAGCACAGCTAGCGCCAAGAGTGTACAACCTTGATTTTTATGTGACATCATCCAGCCTAGTCAGGCGCACAAGCACTGAGCCCACAGGTAACAAGGTTATGCCAGGTCTCGGACATTTCTTCATTCACCTTAATCCCCAGTTCCCCACAAAACGTCAGCATCTTTAAAAGTACCTCGCAGCACATCACATACCAGCTGAATTATCTTATCCACATCCCACAAACAATATACTTAGGGACTTGCACCTCGGAAAATCTCAAAAATAGGCAACGACAGAAACAAATCATATCTACCATGGAAAGTCTTCAACATGTCAAACAGCTCACTTCCCAATCTCACGGAAATTGTCACCAGAGAGTGTGACACAAACCGCCTACCATCTCGACTTCCATCTCTTGGCGATGATGTACCAACAGCCTGGGTGGCTATGACAAATGACTCATACGGCGGAATGAGCCAGGTCTGCTCTCCCAACTCGGTCAACCTCTACGGAAATTGCACTCTTTGGTGCGAACTACCGGCTGAATTTATGGACGCCTACGAAGCCTCTGGATCCAATAGCTTTGATGGTTACTTCCTACGACAACTTAGGGCCACTGGTATGAACACGTCTCAAATAGGCATCTTTTCGGCAAGGGAGAAAGAGAGCGCAGCTCCGATTACAGGCCGCCCGGTTAGCAATTTGGGCTTGGGGACATTGGCTTTAGCAATGTTTGTTGCTCTCAGTATATAGACGCCAGCGTCATGGAAATTCGGAGAGGAGAACACAGGAAGGCATTCATAAACAACATCTTAGTACTCGGTACAAATCAGGCGAGAGAATAAGTACCTCTATTTTCAATCAATAGCCAATTGTTAACGGTTGGGGGGGGGGAGATTGAAGCCGTCCTAATGCATTAAAATCAGCTGATGTCTCAGTTAATGTTCTTCAGTTTCGTCCCCCGCACTTAGATAGCCTATCTCCCCGGTCAGCTGCTGTCCGCCACAGTAAACCTTGACCTTTCGGTGCCCAGACACATGCAGGCAGTGATTGTTTTTGAGAGAATCTCAAGAGCCTTGCTCCGTAAGGTCCTAAGAAATTGACGCTACGATCGTCCCGCTGAGCCGCAACTGTCCTCAGCACTAAGTATAATTCATGTTAACTCATCTTGGCAAGCCTGTGTCCCATAGCGATATGCCTCAATGGTCGGACATTTGTGATATTATCTATTCTTCTTATGTCATCATGGAAAGTGCGAGATAGAACGTCACTATTTTTGTGAACTTCGCTGTAGGCAACGTTCTGATTGTCTATTGAAACCCTGCCAAGAACAGTTTTGATATATTCTTACAAATAAAGTATAGCGTAATTACATTGGGGCTGGAAGACAGACAACCCCAGGGCAGTCGAGCATCGTAGACTCTTGGAATAACATCGCGTACCTGTACATCGAAACCAGAGGCCCAGCTATCTGCAGCTTGACTTCGTGGCACCTAAAAAGAATTGGCCGTGTTGAAATATAATTGGTTATCGAGTCAATAGCGGCTATACTCCCCCACATCTCGGAAAGTGGTGTCAGGTGTGGCTTGAGAACCCATTTCTAGCTCCTCTCCTGCAAATGGCGTCTGCCTTGTGACAGTCGGCCTGGTCAATTCCCCCACCATCCTTGTTACTTGTTTCCACTTCCCTCTTTCCCCCACGCGCCCTGCCTCGCCAGTAATCCGTTCGCTCTGCAAGGGATAGTAAGGTGAAGGCTGAGCTGGAGCACTTTGGGGGGAGATCGGTTGTGTCTCAGAATACGCGGACATAGAGGGCGAACTGTACTGTGTGATTGGGGACGGAGTAGAAGGCGGATTCTCAGATATCATCTCGTAGATGTGTGACGGAGGCATGTGAATAGCGGGCAGTGAGGCATCGTAGGCTGATGGCCTTCTGCTTGCCTGAATGTCGGCGAGACTGATATGTTTCGCAGAAGACGTTGCGATGAAACTGGAATCTCGGTAGGAGGGAGGTTTGGGAGGTAGAGGAGGCGGAGTCTCTTGTGAATCCCTCCAGCTGTAATCAGAGCCGACTTCATAAACTTGAGGCGTTGGAACCAGAGGTTTAGCAGCTGATTCCTGTTAGCTTCAATGTAGAATGATTGTGAATAAGCAAGCAAACATGCCTGGCCTTCCTCCCATTAAAGCACTCAGGAGATTGATGTTGTCGATATTGATTCGCTTCTCCTTGGCTTCCTTGGTATCTATGCGCGCCGCTTCCATCTGCACCGGTGGCGGAATATAGAGGGCAATCTGCCGAAGGAAGGTGATCTCTGTCAGTACTGATTGGTGATGACCGTTAATCACTGGGACCTGGCTGTTGAACTCCTTGAAGTTGAACAAGGTCCATCCTCCACGATGATAGAACGGTAGCCTTCCCTTGTGTGCCTCCGGTCTACACCTCTCGACAATCCTACCCACTTCTAGGAGTCCATTATGTGCGTCTTCGATAATCGCATTGACCCGTTGGAACTCGATCGGCTTTCGCTCCAAGATATCCAGATGAGCATCTCGTAAACTGATCAGGTGTTGGAGGTCGCGGTCGCAGGTGCGGACAAGGTGGAAGCTGCGGCGAACCTGATCGTCCGCTTGGGCGCTCTCAACGATGAGGTCAATCAACTTCAGAGTGATGGCGCTAAGAACTCCTGCGATCTCTGCCATGATGATGGCAATAAAATTATCAGCACACACAACGGGAGAGAGACAGATGAAAGGATTGAGTACATGGAGTAGATCATCGAAAGTCTATCTGGATAGGGATGAGACCAAGAATAAGCTTGGAGATCAGTGGAACATGTTGCTCGGTATTCCAACTTCAGAGGGACGAACTTGCATACGGCCCCGCTTTACACAGCAACGCATATGCATCTAACAAGATCAGTGATCTCCGGTTGAGTTGAGCAGGGATAGTATTGAGTCTAGATGATTCCATATGCCATGTGCATATGTGCATCTTGTTGAAAGCTAGTGCTATCAAGTTGAACGAGAACGCGAACGCTAAGTAACGAGACAACTCGTATTGTAGAGGATGCTAAAAGTGCAATAAACTATCAAGCCACAGACTACAGTTTCCAATGGATAAGACAAATGCTCCACCAAGCACTAAGACAGGAGGTGGGGCTCTGCGATCCTTTGCGGAGAGCTGAGAGGATGCCCATCCCAACCACTCAACTTTTCCAATCCAACGCATATGACAGGTCGTCCTTTCCCGGATTCATCCTGGTAGATGAACCTCCACTCACCGGTGTGCGAAAATAGCACATAGCCGAGTTTAGCTGTCTCAACGATCATCACACGTAGGTGGCTGCGCTGTTTGCGTTGACTTTCCTGGTCAGCCGCAACAAAAAAGCAAAGCACAGAGTCCAAAGCTTCCGCCACCTTCTCAGCCTGATCCTTGATATCAGTCTCGGTGAGCTCCAAGGGTGTTCTCTCCTCGGGAGAGGGATGCATGAATAGTGCTGACAGCGTACGCCATCGCGTCCAGGCAAATGACATGACTATTCAGCTGTGTTAGTACCTGGGTCGAGATCATCTTGTACCTTTCCTCTTGTTCTTACCGTCAAAGTTATCTTTGTTCTCTCGTCTCGGAGGGATGGAGGTGACAAAACTGACTGCAGGCTGCGGAAGTAATGTCAGTGGCCCCGGAGAGTTCCAGTCGATAGTGCGAAAGAGAACATGGGATATGACATGTTTGAGCGCTCCACTGCGAGTGCCTGGCTTGAGACACCAGCCAGCCACAGTCTCCGCATGGAAGCCTGAAAGGTCTTGACTGATGCCAAGAGCAGATAGCGCGTGGGCCAACGTCGTCAGCTTGACGCCCACCGGATCAGAGTGATACAAGGCTTCAACGTGCTGCCTGATAATATCTTCCAGCCGACCCAAGTCGGAAAGGATATCTTTGTCAGGTGCTGGCTGTAAGACGACATTTTCGAGCTTCACCTTCTTAGCAGAGGGTTCCAAGGCAACCGATGTCGCGTCTCGGGGTTGGTTCATGAACCGGAACCCCTCTTCGCTTCGGCGCCGTCTTCTGTAACGCCTTGAACGGCCCTTGGCACGGAAAACATGCCACTGCCAAGCGATGACGGCCCCAATGATCAGGCCAGCAATCAAGCAGCTAATGGCTACTCCGGCAACCTCGCCGTCATTAAGTCGGTTGTTTGACGGGTGGGTAGTGGCACTTGCAGCAGTCGACTCCGTTGCATTAGAGCGGCCGGCACCATCGGTACCAGTCGAAGCTTTCGAACCCGTTGAAATTCCGCTTGCGACGGGGGGGCCGCCTTCTGCCTGTGAACCTGTTCCTGTCTGGGCTTCTGTCGCTGTTGCAGTACTAGCTTCGACGGAAGGTGTGGTGTTGGGGATTTCTGTGACTTCCGCCGGCCCTGACGGCCCTGACGGTTCTGATGGCCCTTCTGTTCCTTGTCGTTGTTCGAGATAGAAGGGAAAAGACATTGTGGAAAGTTACAGAACAGATGACTGTCTAAGAAACGAGCGGGAAGGATCTAAGTCGTGTATTGATAAGCACCCAGTTTTAGTGAGGGGTTAGTAGTCATTTAAACCTGTGTCTATATGTCTTCGGATGACTTTGTCCCTACTTCAAAAGCCATTCACCGAGGCATGGTAATCAAAGCAGGCTCCCAATCGCCTTTGAGACACAAGGCAGCCACCTCCTCACCCCTGAGGTCTAGACTCCGGTGAGGCTGACTGCAGGAAGCTGCGGCCACAATTCAGCTACAACGGGCCCCTGTTCACCCCTCCTGTACTGATATCAGGCTCTGGAGTAGCTCCCCGGGTTAGTGTAGTAGTAGCATTGAACACGGGTCGTGTTTAAGAAATGGACGATGGATCCCCTCGTTTCCATTACGGTTCTCGTACCCCACGCTTTCATTGAATCCTGCTACTCACCTTTCTTGCGTCCATATTTCGGTCCGTCTACAGTATCTACCAGCCGTTTCACCAACGGCTCGTCCGCCCAGTATGGCCGAGAAGCCTGATGTTACAGTAGCCATTGATCTCGGCACCACCTTCACAGGTACGACGCCACGTAATGCTTATTGTCGATTACTAACTCCCCTATAGGTGTCGGCTTTTTATTCTCGAACGGGACGATACATATCTTCAACAACTGGCCTGGAAACAACAACACTGGTGAAACTAAGGTGCCCAGCCGGCTAGTGTACAACCACGACAATACCGTATCCTCCTGGGGATTCTCCTGTGCCTTATACGATGACCCACTGCCTCCAGGAAAAACAGAGAAGCGTCTTTTCAAGATGTTCCTTGATCAAGAAACCTGCGACGAGGCGAGATCCGCGGGTCTGACAGCAATTGGTAGTCCCCCAGAAGCCTCGAAGTGTACTGCGGACTTCCTCAGAGAGATTCATCATCACATCAAGAGGACCTACGAGGAGATGACTGGTGCAAACTGGTTCACTGCCACTGTTACTTTCCTCTTTAGCGTTCCCACGACATGGAGGGGATTGGAGGTGAGTAAGACACTCAAAGCCGCCATTCAAGCGGCAGGCTTTGGGACTGATGGGCACCATCATTCGGCGCAGATCGACCTTACTGAGGCCGAGGCTGCGGCTGTTGACACTCTTAAGAGTGGTATTGTCAACTTCCGGTCTGGGGACATATTCCTAGCTATCGATGCCGGCGGTGGCACCACAGACCTGTCATTGGTTGAGGTAACAAGTGTCAGTAACGACATACCACAGATGTCGCAAATTGCGGAGGTCAGTGGCATTGGAATCGGTTCGACTCTTATCGACTCTGCTTTCGGCAACCTCATTGAGAAACGACTGGCTGAGAGTTCGGACGTGCCGCGCGAAATTTCCAACGGTTTAGCGGACAGGATGATGACCAGTGAACGGTTCAAAGCAGTCAAACACCTTTTTGGTGACCCTGCAGCCATTGCATCAGTTCACAGGATTGCCATACCCGGGGTGTCCAGCACCTTTAGGCACGACAAGCTTCGCGCTGAGGGAGGGTGCATGGTCTTTGATAAGTACAGCTCTCTCCAAGTATGCAAATTCCCAGCCCCGTCCCTAACCTTTAGATAGTAACGACCTACAAACCCTTTTCGACCCTCATGTCGAACGCATTATGGCTAAGATCCAGATGCAGCTGGACTGGATGGTACAAAACGGACGCAAAGAACAAGTGGTATGATGTTGACCAGCTACTGTATGACGTTAGGCTAATACATGTTACAGTCATACATCGTTCTATCGGGCGGCCTTGGGAGCTCCAAATATGTACAGAGACGGATCACGGACTACTTCGCTCAATTTACGCATGCGAATGCTCGGAGTGTCAGAGTCGTGGCAAACAGAAACCCACAAACGACGGTCGTCAGAGGCCTGCTTGAAGACCAGAAGCAGAAACTGGAAACTGGTAACAAGCCAGTTCTCGCTACATATGTTGCGAGAGCCAGTTACGGGGTTGTCATCAGCGAAACATATGACCATGGTCGTCACATCGGTGAGGAGCTGAAGCCGGATGACTTCGACCCTAATCATATGTGGGCTATCAACCAGATCGCGTGGCTCATCCGTAAGGTTTGTTGTACTTGGCATCTTTGTCCGCGTTACCATTTGCTTACATGCTCTGTAGGGAGACAAGATTGATCCGAATATCCCTGTCAAACGCCATTTTAATTCACGACTGAAACCTGGAGAATTGACAGTGTCATTCCCTGCAAGAATTGTCACTTCAAGGAACGAGACCGGAGTTCTCCCCAAAAGCCTCCTCAAAGGTATGCAAAATCTGTATTAGAAGCACCAAAAACTGACTAGAGCGCAGCTGGTGTCCAACAACTATGTGTCGTTAATAGCAAACTCACCGACCTTAAGCAAGACGAGCTTGACCTTCAGAAGAAGCGTGGTTGGTGGTGCTTCTCTCAAGGCTACAAGTACTATAACTGCCCAGTGGATGTTCATGTCATCGTGGCGCCGGCTGATCTACGATTTGAGCTATGGTTCAAGGGACAGAAGTTCTCTCGTGGTCATGATTCTATTAAGGTTGTTTGGAACTAAACTAAATGCTGCATTATCAGCAGCGTAGTAAGCAGTGATATTAGAGTTTTACTTGACTATATACACAATATTTGCCATTAATATCATGTTGGAACTGGGCTACTGGATCAATTACCGATATCGCCCTCCTGCTCCTCTGTCAATTAGGCAATCTAGGCTCGCTTGTTCCAGCGTCATCTCGGCGTACGCTTTTGTCAATTCATCCAGCGACCGGTCTGTAGTGCCGTTTTGACGGGAACTATCTCCAGGAAGAAGTCGCTATAAACATGTTCAGCACTCATCCGGCGTTCATCAAATACTTACCGAGAACTTCCGTACAATGATGTATGAGTTGCGTATCCTGTTAAGTTTGTGCTTGCTCTCCAAGACCCCTTTCTGCAGGAATCAGGGTAGTACGGGCGTCACTTAACTCTGGAGCATTAAAAGGCGTTTTGGTTATAAACGCGTCCGAGGATAATGATTGAGAGGGAATACCGGCCTTCGTCTAACAATAGAGCGCAATGCGACGATAGCAAAAGCTTGGTGGGCAGTGCATATGAACCATTGAGCCCATGATGAAGGCTATATAGTTGCACGAGTGTTTCTGCACGGATCTTGGAATATTTCAACGCGATTTCCTGGTTTCCTACATTTATCGGCGCTAAATCGCCAGATGATCTGAGATATACTCGTGATAAGAGCAGCTTATATGAACGGTTAAGTAAATTATAATAGAACATGGCCTTAGAACTATGTATTCAAGCTACAGATAGTAATGTAAGGTTCATATGATTTCATAGAGAAGCTACGCAGATGGACATAATATGAAGGCGATTACAATAAGGGTTAAGTAAATGATAGAAGACTCTATAATTCTAGTTCTTTATTTAATCAACTCTTGTCACATTCAATCTGGAGAACTTGAACACACGGCTGATCAAACCTATTACCAATCTCATCCACCTTATCGTTGTGATCTTCGGCGCCTCCTACAGCCAGCTCCGTCTGACACTGAACTTTGATAGGTCGCGCTGGAGGAAGTCATAACAGTTGAAGTACCAATCACTGGTGCCTCTGTAGTTAATATTTTGGTAGTCAGCGTCTCGGTGGTTGGCCTCGCGAGACTGGTGGTTGTCTCAATGGACGTTGTAGCAGCTGTAGAAATAGCTATTGTAGACTCTAGCGATAATGAAACTTCAGTTGATGTTGGAGAGTCCTGCGATATCGGCTCTGGTGTAGAGTCCGACCATGACTTTGATGATGTCGTTGATGCTGCTGATGCTGTAGTCGAAACATCTGTGGAAAGAGTTGACTGTATGAACTCCGATGATGTGGATGTAGTTGAGGATGATGCAATTACTTTCGAAGCAAAGTTGATACCAACAGAGGGTCGAGTTCCGGTAAACGATTCAATCAAGTGGCATTCACTGTGGGGATAAGGGTAGAAGTTTATGGCCATACACCTAATGTCGTTGTCGCACATAGCCAAGCAGTTTTCCATGCTATCTTCCTCAGCGCGGCGATAGATAGATTCCCCAGTCGATATAGTATCGCAACTGATGGTGAACCTGTCAGTGTAAGTACTGCTCACCATATGACTGCACGAGAGCGAAGTTTGTGTCGATGGGGGCAACGCGGTTGAGGATGATGCCTCGGACGATGCGGTTGTAGATGGGGTAGACGATAGCAACGTCGCCATGTCGTACAGATTGTTGAAAGCCGGACCGTCAGTCCCGTCGAGTAGGTAGCATTGCGACTGGCTTCGATCAAGTAGTGCAGCTTGGCATTCTGCGGTGGAAGCACATAAGTCTATGCATGTCGATAAATCGTCAGCCTTATGAGTAAGACCGATTTGATTGCCGCCGGTTGCATATGAATCGCAATCAACTTGGAACTTTGACCCAGAAGGAGCTTGATAGGGATTGCTCATCTCGGTACAGGACACCGGCGCTGAAGACGTTGTGGCAGATGCAGTCGCATCTGACGTTGACGCCATGAACGATGTCGAAAATGTCGAGGTAGCTGATACCGCTGAGGATGTAATGTCCTCCGAGGTAGACTCTGGCGATGATGATGTAGTACTGGCAGGAGAAGGAGTTACATATGTGACATGAGAGATAGTGCCTCGGGCAGTCCCGGAAGCTGGTTGTGTGACGATAGAAGTCGCTTCGTAAGTCGTGGTGGATGTAACAGTTGTTGTGTCGTAGTCCACTTTGAATGACTGATCGCAGTCGTTGCATGGTCGGATCTTAACCATGACAGCAGTATCACCATAGCCATCAAGACGATCGCATACAGCAATCTTCAACTCTACGTTCGACTTGGGAACTGGTATGGAAAAGCGAAGAGGCGGCGATGACATCAGGAACGCTGTATCACCATTGGGTGAGGATATACCCCAGGGCTTACTTAGATACTTTGATGACGAATCCAGTTCAAGGCCATTTTCATCCTTTGCATAGTTCACACCATTGACAATGAGCATGACTTTGTCTCCAGATCTTATTATTGTTAGTCCTTTATCATACATTTTCTGAGAGCAACTAACTTACGTGGTGTCACAGCTTGCAATAACCATGTCGACGAGAAATGTAGTAGCCTTTGTTGGAGTAACGTTCAACAAATATGAAGCCCCATTGTAAGTATCTGCACCACAAAATGAACGAGTATATTCATCGTACAAATCAGTGGAATAGGAGCTTGGACACGTATCACCAGGGCCGAAAGGGTTTGTCAAGATTCCAGTCGAAAGAATGATGCCCTTCTCCATTCCAAAAGGGCCATCAGTAAACGGCCTGATAGCAGCTGGGTCACCACTGTAGCCAGACGATTGGGAGAAGACATCCCTAGAATTATTGAAGAGGATTTGTGCCATCGGGAGAGGATTCGTCCGTGGCCCAATGGTAAGACTTGAGCAAGGATATATTAATGACGCCCAGAGGGCCAGCATCCATTGTTGCTTCCACATACTGTAGTAAACGACCAAGAAACACAGAAGATGCTGAGGAAAGTAAAGTGCACAGAATGACAGTAAGGTTCGAGGGTATCGGGAGCTTTCTGTCAATGGGGCAGCTTTCTATACACTGCGTATTAAAACCCCTGTCAGCTGAAATATCGCTAAAAACGCAGTCGTATGATAGTATGAAGGCACAGACAGCACTATTGGGATGATTTCTGTCTTTAGTCCAGTTTACTAACATATCTATTGGCTGACAGCTGCTTAAAAGAAAAGGAAAGCAATTACGCGCAACGCTAAGATGTTCTCGAATTCGCTACTGCTGTCAATAGTCAGGCGCTATTGATCTACCCTGGTGTGAAGCTAACTGAACTTGGAACGTGTAAAGAGCCCTGTAACTAGACTAGCTGATTCCCGACAGGTTAAGCTGGTGCGAAGGACGCTAAAGATAAGATAAGGAGATAAGATAAAGAGTCCTACCCGGAATCTCACAATCTTTTGAATGTTTCCACGGCGTAAGTCCCCAACATACATCTGGGATCTTACAATATCCTCAAGAGTAAAGGTATAACGTATTGCTAGATAATGATCTGGAATTGGTGTTTTGGGCTCTGATTTAGACACCTGGATAGGCGGATCAGTTGCTTTTTAATTCTGTATTTAAACATAGCGTCTCTGTCACACTGTGATCTCCAACAATGTGGACGCGAGGGTTGGTAGCCTTTCCGTCTTACGCAATACAAGCAAATATAAGCAGCATGTTGACTATTGACTCAACCAGCTACAACGCTGCTGTCACCTCGAAACCTCCGAAGCTCGAAGGTACCTACTAATTAGACACATCAAGTAGTGTTGAACAAAAGCCAAGAGCCATCTAAGAGTGAGCTACAGGCTTGAGTGCTCTCAATATCCTAAGAGAGCTTGAGATACCCAAGATCCGTCGTAAAAGCTCTTTATAATCCCAGCCTAGGCCATTTGCAGCTAACAAAGTCAAGCTGGCTTGATCATCACGAGTGGGCCGCCCGGGACCTGTCATATTCTCGCGAATTGGCTGTAACCGCTACAACACCGTTATATAGTGCAATTCCGTTCTGGTGATTGAAGCGCATGAAGATGGGAAGAGCCCAATAGCCTTGACCCTCTGCGGTGGGGGGCATGACAGTCACTGTTGCCTCCTCGCCTTGCAGGAACTCTTCCACCATAAAAGCCATAGAATTGCTGGAAAGCTCCTCAGCATGGGCTAGTAACTCGCTCTTGTTGTGGCACACCTTAACACCGAAGCTGCCACGCCCACGAATTGGCTTGGCAACAACTGGGTAAGATATGTTATCAGCTGATTGAGCCACCTCGGTCAGCGAGGATGCAGTGAAGGGTCGTGGCATAGTGAATCCACCAACGGACCGCAAGTAGTCGTTGACAAACTTTTTATCATCGTATTTGTCGACCACTAACGGACCTTGACCAATGACTCGGACACTATCTTGGCAGGGATCGAGTTGGGTCAACGTCTGTAATGGATGCGAGGCAAATACAATGGTATTTGACCAGAGATAATTCGCGCCCTTATCAATTGCCTCTAAAATACCTTGTTCGGTATCAGGGAAACACCAGTCGCCATCCTTTTGGGGATCTGGCGTCTTGTTTGGTGTTATAATTTGTACATCATCACATCGATCGAGGTTGTAGGCGATATCGGCGCCCGAGTCCTGATAGCCGCCTGGCTTCTTGGGCTTACGGACACCATTGATGATAGGATGGTCCAATGTCCGGTAGAGGACGGCGACGCGTGTAGATGCTTTGGAGGATGAAAATCGAATGCTGGCATAACGCGACCGAGCCAAATGAGATGCCCGACAGAAAATACCGCTATCGGCAAGCCGAGGGACAAGAAAAGATTGCATTGCGGTGGACAGATGATGAGTGTGGGATAGATGATCAGGCCGAAATAATGTTACAGATTGTTGGACCGATAGGTCTGCATGATCATGGTGGGATAATGCCTTGCGGGATGTGGGGTTCATCGGAATCATGCTGGTTAGTGGATAGCTCCGCCTCACCAGACCCGAGAGACGGAGTGACCCGCAGCCTTCCTATGGTAACGATAGTGCTACGTCTGTGGACACGCTCAATCGAGGCGGCAGTAACTTCGGATATAGCTTTTGCAGACTCTGAAGTCGATGTTATTCCAGTTGAGCTTGTAAGGTGGATACAAATGGGAAGACTTTTATTGTACTGACTTATTGTATACATTGAATAGTGTTAAATGAAAAGCCACGAGCCATCTAAGAGTGATAGCTCAAGAAGCCAATTGTAAGCGTTATGGTCAACTGATGAATCTTCGGCTGTCGCTGGATTGTTGTGTAGAGGCATGACCTTTGACGATATCAGATCGTGTTTCTTCCATAACCTTTCTAGAACCATTGCAGCATTCCTGGTATTCGCGCAATGGCCGATATGCCAGATCCTATCCAATGTTTTAAGTACCCACGGTCTCCTCTGCTGATTAATATTCGCTGCTCCGGCGATAAATGTTGGCCAGATCAGGCACTTGAGGAGATCGTCGTCTTCACGTTCCAGGAATGTGTATCCTGCTATGACATCATCAACAAGTGATGGTTCAAGGATAGAAGTATCCCTGGTAAGATTGTAGAGTACACGGCGGGCATAAATCTCGGCTGATAGCTTCCAAATAGTGCCAAGCTGCATCAGATCCGTGTATGGGACCATCGAATCATTCACTGTGATTTCCATCGCCCAAAGCTCAATGTTATATGATCGGAGACGGAGTAGTGTGTCCTTCAAGTATACGACATCGGCTATGTGTAAGCCGGACAAACTATTGACTAGTCGGTTCAGGGCGAAGGTTTCAATAGCTGATAAAATAGCAATAGGGCATCCAATTGGCGCGATAGTCGACGAAGTTCTGATTTGCGTCATAGGGAGAGTGGATTCACTGTCTAATGCTCCTGGTTTGGCCAGAGAAGAACCGAGTATCTGAAAACTATACAAAGGCTTTGTATCAGTTAGTTTCCATAGAAAATATCTGACTTAGCTACTCACGTGGCGGCTTCGCATAGCAGAGTCTCAACAGCGCTATCGAAAACAGAAGATTCATTGATGGATCCGGCTTCGATCAGCTTCTTGGACCCTTCGAGATGAACATTCCATGCTCCAGATCCGCTTTCAAAAATATCAAGAACAGCCAGAAGCACAATTGCAATAACGCTTGCATTGTCTCTGGCTTTAGAACGATGCATAGTCAGGTGAGACGAAATGAGGTTCAAGCTTAGTTCCTTCGACCGCAAGTAGTAGTCAACAAACGCTCTCTCAGATGTAGTTAGCTGGGCGATGTCACATTTGGGCGTGATAAGTGGAGGTGCTACATCTGTCGCTGGCGCCGGTAATCCAGGCAGAGTAGAGCCCGCGAGAGCTTGAATATAGTGACACGAGGCTACTGTCACGATAGCGGTTGCCACCATTGGTGATCGGATCCAGGGAATGATCTTACGATATGAATTCTCTGCGTTGTCTTGAAAGACAAGGCTCCCACAAACGCGCTTCGAGACTAACGATGGGTAAGCTGGTGATTGGGATATAGAGGGTTGGCGAAAACTAACAATAGTCGATGAAGAATCGAGGAGTGGTGCCCAGGTCCTTAAACAAAGGATCCGTGAGAGTCATCGGTATCGAGACATTAGCCGGCCATAGAATTGTTGCTTGAGTCGGATGATGATATGTTTGAGAGGTGGATAATCCATTGTCCTCGCTGAACGGCATTGACTGTTGCTCGGACTCTCCTAAGCTTCGATTCTTCATGGGTCCACGTCGAGCCACACCCTTAACCCAAGTCAGGGGTTTCTTATAACCAAGACATTCCACGCTGTGACCCCAACATTTCTGACAGGACGGAACACCTCCGTCACACTTGAGGCGCCGTTTTTTGCAGTTCCAGCATCTTCTCATTTCCGCAGACTCATTGGGGTTGAATTGACGTCTGACTTGGAACGGTACTGGATGGTTAGTCTAGCAGAGTGAGTTCAATTTTGTGATTCAGTCGCTAGCAAAGTCCAAGTACGTTATCCGGTCGATCCGCTCCGCCATTTTTAGTTGTAAACCTGACTTTACGTGAGTCTATTAACAGTTCATGTTGTCAAATTCAGAAGCGGGGGGGTTTCAACGTCAGAGGCCCACTAAATTTCATTTATTCACCCTATCGAGTCTAGTGCTTGTTGATGATCCTCCACTTTCCTCACCACGCATCATTGAGCTATAGGTAACGAAAGTGAATAAAAGCATCGATTCGGGCATATATAGATGTCCAATAAACCTCCATCCTGAAAATCATTCATCTTTCTGATCACGCAAATTCTCACCTTTGACCAAACTCTATTTTACTACACACTCTCGTCGCTCAAAAGAACAACATGTCTCACTCTGAAGTTCAAGCAAATGGATGGACTGCTGTCCCCGTAAGCGCTCAAAAGATCATCGATTCTGTGGTGAAGCTTCACGAAGTACCTCCTTATAAGACTCAAGACATTCCGTTCCCGTCTGATGACAAGCTTGTCGCTGAAGCTGAAGCCTTTGTCAAGGCACGCTTGAGCCCAGAAGCCTACAACCACTCCATTCGGGTCTTCTACTGGGGTTAGTTGTGAAATGAAACGGGTTAGGAAGTAATGCTAAATTTTCGATTAGGAACCATCATTGCAAAGCGTTTACTGCCCGAGCATGCTCAAGCGCTGTCACCATCCACCTGGGCGCTCACTTGCCTTTTACATGACATTGGTACCGCAGAAGCTTACTTCACCTCTACGCGTATGTCATTCGATATCTATGGCGGCATCAAAGCGATGGAAGTCCTTAAGGTGCTTGGCGGTAGCACTGATCAAGCCGAGGCTGTTGCTGAGGCCATCATCCGCCATCAGGATATGGGCGTAGACGGCACTATTACATTCCTTGGTCAGTTGATCCAGCTTGCTACGCTATATGATAATGTCGGCGTCTATGAAGGTATTGAGGATTTTGGTAGTTGGATCCATGAGACCACCCGCGACAGCATCAACAACTCATTCCCTCGTCACGGTTGGTGTTCTTGGTTCGCGTGCACTGTCCGCAAGGAGGTGTCCAATAAGTCTTGGTGCCATACTACACACATCCCTCAATTCGACCAGCAGATGGAAGCGAACACTCTGATGAAGCCGTGGGAATAGGAGAAGCATACGAATTCTTATGTTACATGCCGGATATTCTATAGCAGGGGAACTCCCATCCAGAGAACACAGATTGCTCTATGATTTATCACAAGTGCTCATTCACTCTACGTAGATCATGGGACATTCACAAAATATGACGGTGCAATAACGTTGGACTTCCCCTCATTCTTTAGCTTGTGAAATACAGCAGAGTGGGGAAGGAGGTGACATAAGAGCGGAATGCTGCTCCACGGGCCTGGAACTTCGTCAGGCGGGTCGATGCGCTAAATCTCTAGCTCACGGAAATGATATGTGGGGGGCTGATCGGCTTTTTTTCAAGCATGTCCGTCTCCTCGGCCAGATCCGTGGCCGGGCTTGAACTCTCCATGCATCAAAAACCTTCAACGATACCACAAGAACACATCGGAGGAGGGCGCAACTAACCTTTCCCGCGGTCGGTTTGTGGAGTTCTAAGCATGACCATGAACAATACGTTTATGAGATGTATGGTAGATGCGCCAACCACATCCTGAGTGACAGTCCTTCCGAAAACACAAACTATCCTGCAGGTCATACGTTCAAGATCTGGACTGTCAAGGAGATGCGTAAGGTCGCTGAGCGTAGGGAGAATATCGTCGATGATGGTAAGTGGTCTTGACCTCGCAAACTCTATCTACACTGGCATAGCATTATTATATTCGTTATTGTTTTCTACACTCTTTCCTTTCAATGCATCTTGAATATAATAAACAGGATTAGCCGTTTCCTGACGAGAATAGGTAGGCATAGCCTTAGTTGAGCCACTCCAATACTGTTGCTAAACAACCTGCGTCACTACCAGTCTATTTCTCGCTGCGGCTCGCAAACGTCTTCTTTATCTATGTAGCATGTATAAGGCCTTGGGCATGTATCACCTGTAGCTTAAGGTCATGTTAGACTTTTAGGACAACTTGATATCATTACCCATTTTCAGATAAACAAGCCATGGGTCAGCCGCAGCGGTTTGCAAGGTGTAGTCGCATGATGGTACAAAAGGCACTAACTTCAATTTACCAACTACCTAAGTCCATACCCTCTCGCTGCGTCGTCATCAGATAGCCCGTCTTGAACCTTTTTCAAATAGGCATCAAACTTGTTCGCCACCTTGATAACATGTCGCAGATGACGACTCTTCATTTTCTCTCCTTTGAATTGAGCTAGTTGGCGTGCGGTCGTGATAGCATTCCGGATCTGTCGCCCATTCATTTGATATTTGGCTAATTCTGGAAGATAACAGTCGATATCCTCAAAGTCGATATTGATGGGATGGCTCGTCGTGGCAGAAGCCTGCGAAGAACCGTTTGGGCGCCCTTGATCCATATTCTCAAGCCTGTTGATGAAGTTCTTCCAAACACGGCGACGTTGA
The DNA here is from genome assembly GCA_013618405.1 of Fusarium hainanense. Classification (NCBI taxonomy): domain Eukaryota; kingdom Fungi; phylum Ascomycota; class Sordariomycetes; order Hypocreales; family Nectriaceae; genus Fusarium; species Fusarium hainanense. Next base: position 128,757 of record JABFEW010000050.1, on the reverse strand, counting down.
CTTTCCGTGAGGTTCTCGTAGTGGAGTGATAGCTGGATGCGTGACTTGAATGCCTCGTCAAAGGTCCCAACGCGGTTTGAGGTTAAGATAAGGATGCCTTCATAGTACTCTAAGACGCGGAGGAAGACCGACACAAGGGCATTCCGTTCTAAGTCTGTAAGTCTCCGTTGCTCGAGAAACACTTCAGCCTCATCAAGCAGAACTACACAGCCCCAGCTCTTGCCGAGATGGAGAACGGATTCTAAATACTTCTCCACATCCTCAGGTTTAGTGCCTATGTCACCACATGTTACGCGAAAAAGTGGCTTTTCTGCGAGTTCAGCCACACTCTCAGCTGTGAACGTTTTACCTGTCCCAGGACCGCCGTGGAGCAAGATAATAAGTCCGTTACCCTTGCGGTCGATGATATCGGTCCCATTCTCGCGAGCGATCTGGTTCGTAACAAGGGCATGCACGAGTTCCTTGGTATCATCTTCAACAACAAGGTGCTCGAACGACATCTTATTCCAGGAAACCTCGCGAATTTTATCAACTTCCAGGTCGACTTTACTAGATCATTAGCGTTATGCAAAGATACAGATTGAATTCTTACTTACTCCATTTCTTAGTTCGAAGGTTGTATGCGACTATAGAGTTAGGGAAGACATAGATTTCTGGTGCGGATGGTGGCTCATCAGAGTCCGTGGTTTGGCTGATCGTCCTGTCGCAATCCGGGTCGTCGATCATAGGATATGATCTTCTGAAGCTGGGTACATCCGAATGTAGTTCTTCATAAGTATCGAAGTCAACCATAAACCTTTCGCCGCTCTACATCGAGTATATCAAAGTCAGTATGCTTTCCCTGTACATGATGGTCACTCACTCCATAGAACCCTCGATCGTCTTCGTATGACACCAAGCGCCTCTTTCGGCAACTCCAGTAGGTCCTTCCTCGTCTCTCAAGGTCCTTAGCCCATTGCTCGGGTGCATACTCCAGGGGATGGGCGCTCAAATCTGTAATAGGAGCTTCATCCAGGAAGGATCTAGCTTTTAGCACCGTTCGGGTATTCATAGTTTGGTTATAGAATGAACCATCATATCGTATTTCGCGGCTCTCGAAATTCCAAGCCCAACTAGGGGTGGTCTCGCTTGAACCAGGGTATTTCGCCCACTTGGTCAGGTCGCTCCCGTTGGTGGGGTTAGGCTCAACGACAAGTACTGGCCATGTTGTAGCTATGACTGCCATCATATCCTTCTTCTCTTTCCAGACGATCACATCACCTGGGCGGATAAGAAACTGCAAGGTTTCTGGTGATACCGTATTCCTAGCCCTTTGCTGTTCAACACGGCTGTAAAGATCACCATAGTTCTCATCAATCCAGGACGTGACCAGCTTCATCAGGTGACTGTTCTGAGGGGCAAGTGCCTCGAAAACAGTTGGTGAACGACAGCGATACCAAGACAGATAAGGGGCTTTGAAAAAGTCTTGTGCGTTGAACTTCTCAAACTCTTTTTCATGCTCTGGCCGCATGTCTACAAACTCCTTGAAAGCGGCAATCATGTCTTGAGATTGCAGACGTATAGTCTCGACAAAGGCCTCCGGCTTTGGAAGGGCACGGCCATCTCGCATAGCCTGTTGTACCTCATAGTCCTGTTTAGCCGAGTTATAGAACTTGGATATAACGAAGGCTGTGTTTGGTTGATTGTTGAGGAATCCGGGCACGTTATGAATAAGCGAGCTGGCCCTTAGACTAGCACCCTCGTTTTGGTCGATATACCAAGTTGGTTCATCGAGGTACGTAACCCATGTTTCATCATAATGGTGTTTTAAGCAGTGGAAGGTTTGGTATGTGGCCTTGTTGCCTGCAGGTCCCTTCGAGCTAAGTTTCTGCTCGAGGATTTTGACTCTTTCTCTGAGGGTGTTGATGTCCTCAGTCTCAGTTTCTTCAGCATTGGCTCCCAGCGGGGTACTATGTGGAAAGTCACATCCTTCAACTTTGAACTGGGAGGCAAGGGGCCCCCCGAAATCCAAAGCTGGTGGATTCAAATCCGCATCCATTGGCATAGTGGTTTGTTTATTGTCTGGTAGAGCCTTTGCGCTTTTTTCAAAGCTTTGCCTCTTCAATGCTGCTAGGCCAGAAATTCCGGAGACCTTTGTCGCTTCTGTGAAACCCTTTGGGCTGTGTGCTCTGAGGGCTAGTAGCTGTTCCTTGCGAAACCCGCCCGCTGCCGTCTGGTCCCTAGATATTGTCAAGTGCGCCCAAAGTTGTTTGACTCTCTTTTTCAGTAATCTCGCGCGGGCCTTTTCGTACTGTTGTCGATCTACCGCGGCCCTTTCTGCTTCCTCGGCCTGCTCAGCTTGTTCCTCCTCTTCTTCAATAGCTGCTTGGATAGATACAGTTTCTTTGTCCGAGCCGCAATAGTTGTCAGATAAAGACCTAAAGATGTTTTGAATGACCTGTCTTGTTTCCCTCTCGGCCACAGAGACCTGATTTAGCAAGTCGTCCCTTAGTCGCCACCTTTGTTGTCCCACCAGGCAGTCGGTTGTCTTGACTATTGCTTCTTTTAGTTCCACAACAAACTCTGCAACGGCTGTATCAAAGACTTCTTCATTGGATAAGTCCTCGTCAAAAAGGCCGTCTAGCCTGTCGTCAGGATCAGAGCGAGCGATTTCCTCCAATACGTCTATGTGAGCGATGGCCCATTCGAAAAGCTTTCGGGTTCGTTCCTCAAACTTGATACGTGAGTCGACTGTAGTGACGCCCTCGCCTCCGTAGTCTGAGTCCGTCTTAATGTCTAATTCGTAGTAGATATCATGATCGGCAAAAAGCTCTACAAGATGGTCTGGAAATAGGTTAGAGCTAGTTTCGGTCGCCAGCTTAACAAGTTGATAGTTTGGTTGTAGTTCGTGATAGATAAAATGATAACGATGGTCAATGGGCTAGCGTCCAACACGTTTGATAACGGGAGAGAACTGATGACAATCCCGAAGTGAATGCTTCTGCCTTCAGTACTTTATTGCCATCTCGGTGGAGATGCCCAATGGTGCCTAAATCTGCAAGTATGGTTACACAACAGGTACTTTGTGATCTCGTGCTTGAAGCCGAGAGCAACGACTGGATGGTTTGGGTCAGCTGAACGACATTACCCACCCATATCAGCCATCGAGTACAGACAATAAGAGCCTAGCAACCGAGAAATAGCACATCCGAGCCAACATTGGCTGCAGCTGCTTTGTTTCAAGCCACGTCTGTTTCAGGCCACGTCAGCACATCACATTCTTCGTCGCGCCAAGGCACATTTCAAATGCTTTGTGCCTTACCATGCAGGGATAGTTCTGGGCTACAGTCATTGTTGGGGAGGGCCTCAAACTTCCTTGACGTGAGTCATTCAACTCAGCATAGCCGCCAAGAATTTCCGATTATTGACAAAGGCTATGCGAAACTAAAATCAGTCGAGGCTTATTGTAGAATCAGCGCCCCAACAATGCCCTACCTTTCGATTCTCAATGTCCTCGACCCTGGATTTTTCCCGTGTCTCTTCTTTTTCATCTCACTTTATTCTCCTCTCTAGTTGTTTTCCCCCCTCCCTTCTTCTTCTTTTTTTTCTTTTTAGTTTTATTAGCCTTGGTCTTTGTATTTCAAGACTATGGCAGCCCTACAAGGGACAGTTTCAGTCAATCAGACAATGCAGGATGAGTGTGTTCCATCTGAAACTGTACCTATGTCAATTGATGCTTACGATTTACAAGCAGCACAGATACCATCCTTAAACAAGCTTTTCAAAAGGCCAAAGATTCACTTACGTCGTCAACGCTTTTTAAAGAGTCAGACCTATTCAGTGACTCGTTCAATTCTATACAGGATGTACAAGTCGCAGTCGAAGCCGCATTCGAAAAGTATCAGACCCACAGGGAGTCTAGTGCCAGATCTTGGCTTTATAAGGTCTCACAACGTATACACTACTACGGTCGGGTTCTTGACGTCATGGTTCAACACCATCCTGAATACGTATCACTCGCTTGGGGAATGATGAAGCTACTATTCATGGTGAGTTAGGGCGTCTATAGACATATATCAAGCCTTGAACTAATATCGTCTATAGACGGCAATTGAACACGAGAACCATACGGTCGGTATCGCGAAAGCACTGATGGAAATTGGTGATCTTTTACCAAATGCTGAACTTACTGTGGAATTGTATTCAAGCGCACGCCTTAGTGAAGCTGTAGCAAACCTCTATGCAAGTATTATGCAGCTTTTGGTACGGGCTCAAACCTGGTGTGAGACAGGCAGGTTTTCCAGCATCAAGCGGATTGCCCGGAGTGTTGTAACTCCGTTCGAACTTCGGTACAGCGATATTTTGGAGAGCATTCGGTACCATGCCAGCGTTATCAAGCAAATTGGAGCTTCTGGCAGTCAGGTGGATGTCCGAAGCATCAAGGGAACAGCCGAAGAGACCTATCGAAAGATAAATGTTCTTAGTGCTGAGCTCTCGACGATCAAAGATATGATCACCTGTAAGTCTAGCGATCTTCTGACTGGTAGTTTTAGCTTCACAAGCTAAACTCAAATAGTAAACTCTGCCTCTTTGATCAATACCAACAGCCGTCTCACTGACCTGCAGTTCTCTCAAATCCTGGCGTCTGTCTCTCAAAACCTAGGTAATACCATTTGGGAACCTGACAAGACAGTACGATACTTGGCCTGCTTGCGCCGACAACAACATCTCGATAAACTGCCACGAAGCTTCTATACTTCTCCAAAGCTTCGTCAATGGACGACTGCTCAAACGTCTGAAGTCTGTCTCATAATGGGTAATGTTCCTTCAAGAGTTGGGCTCCGATCCTTTTGCCTGGACGTCATTCAGCATTTACGCACTGCAGATGTACCTTACCTGCTAGCACTGAAGGTCAACCACTTACAAGATATTGCACCAGATTGTGTATCCAACATCGATGTTCTCAGATACTTGGTCCAGCAAGCGCTAGAGCAAACCAAAGGTTTGCAAACCGAAAGGTCAATGGCCCTCAACTGCACCACCGTGGGCTGCGCTAGGTCTGAAGCAGAATGGCTGGATATACTTGGCCTCGTGCTTTCGGCCTACCATAAGCAGGTCTATATAATTGTTGATCTTCGAATATTGGACAGGAGGCTTGAAAGCTCGGATTTTGAGTTTTCGTGGTTGAAAGCTTTCAAGGATCTTGTCGCAAAGATGTCCTTACACCAACCGACTCTTCGTATCAAAGTCATGCTTATTAACAGTGGCTATCCTGCCCCCTTTACTATATCTACCACCGATTATACCCAACACTGCATCACGGTGCGGGCTGAGGTTACTACAATACGATTGCAGAAAAGGAATCACTATACGCGGGTATTATAATTGTCCAGTGTTAGACTGTTTTCTGGAAAGAACTTTACCAGGAGGCCATGTTTTGTTAGCCGTTCAAAGTCTAGACAGGTACAGGACCATAGATACACTGAGTAAGACACGTCATAGTTCAGACAACCATCACAGGGAACGATTCCACCCTGGCTGAAATAATGCGCTATCGAGATACATGCAACGGTGGCGTCGTAATATTCTGTACATACCTGCCAACAGTCAGGGGCTGCCAAATTACTCTAGTCAGAGGCTAATTAAAGTTGAAACTACTGTGAAGAGCCCTGTAACTTACACTATTAACTTCTAACAAGTTGAGGTGGGGCAAAGAAATACCATAGAGAAAATAAGGAGATAAGATAAGGGACCTACCCGGGACCTTTGATGTTCCTAACGAAGTCAAGTATAAGGTGCCTCTAAACTACCAAATTCAGTTTTACAGACTTTATAAAACTATAAGATAAATCAAATACACTTGAAACTGTTTCTCTATGCTCTCTTCTAAGTGTAGGAGATTTAGGTGTATTAAACATGGAGCATTCGTGCTGGTTACGATTGTTGGATTGGTAAATACAAAATTATGGACTTGTAGAGTTTCATATTCGACATACAACGCTGGGATAAAGAGTGTTTCGGGGAAGAACCAACTATCCAACCGGATTCCTCTCTACTTCTTCCCTGTCTACGATACTATCTACAAGACTTTTTTTCCCGCAAAAATGGCTTCTCCAGCAGCGGATAAAATCATTTAATGGCCCCGCAAAGGACTTTTACGACGCGATGACTGCCAACGACACGACTCACGCTGTGCATTACCAGATTGGTCATTCCTTGATTGAATTGAGAGATGATGGCAAAACTGCGAGCGCTGAGACATATTGTACTGCGACGATTGTTGACGGTGAAAATGACTGGATAAAGTTCTTGGTGCGATATGTGGATCAATTCGAGAAGAGAGATGGAGCATGGAAGATTTTGGATCGATGTGTGGTCTTTCATGCTGTGTCGGACAAACCTGTCATGGACTATCTGCCGAAATCCAACATCGGTACTCGGGATGAGACGGACTTTTCTAGAAACATTTTGAAAGATTGCTATTCAAGTTCTACTACCGCGATTAGTTAAAAGCGATAATTGAATAGGAACAGCCATATGTGAATCTATACGCATTGAACAGGACCTATGATGTGTGGCTATGATTGCACCCTAACAAATTATGTGTCTCACCATCGCGACCTGCCGGGCTTTCCGTGGGCGAATTGTCTGTTGGGAAGCGCTCAGCAGCCTGAAAATCGGCTTCCCCTGAACTGCGGAATGATAGCTTGGTTGTTACGCGTCAGTGACTAGTCAAAATACGGCCAGCGCGTTCCACCATACTATACGCGTATTGCGTATTACGTCGGAACGTTACTCTTCGGAAGTATGGAACCAAGCTACAAAATCAATAGGCCGAGACACGTCAGCTGTGGGACGAGCCTAACCCAACACAGCCATTTTCGCATTTCCAGCGAATATTCGTATTTACGCAACGTTCGTACTGACATTTCCGCGTACCTGTACCATGGACCGTGACGTCGAACGTATTTAGCTTATTTATAGGCTACTAGTTCTTGCAGATATATAAGGGGAAGGAATCTCTCTCTGGGTTCTAACAAGTCTTATCATTCATTCTTTGTATACCTTGCCTTGAACAAGCCAAGATGCGCCTCTTATCCAACCTCCTTCTCCCCGCGCTTACTGTCGTAGGTACATTTGTTGTATCTGGACTTGCAGAAGAGCAATGTCGATGTGTAAGCTACGTTCGTCATAACCCATCTAACATTCTAACAATCTTCAAGACGACCGACGATCCTTGCTGGCCTTCTACAACCAAATGGAACTCATTGAACTCCACGCTCGGCGGACATCTGATCAAGTACATTCCGCCAGGTGCTGTTTGCTATAGTTCCCACCCTAGCTACGACCGTAAAGCCTGTGACAAGGTCATCGAGGAATGGTCCGAGTCGAAGTTCCACTCCAGCGATCCAGCCAGTCTTCACACCGAATGGGCCAATGCTGGCTGCACTCCGGTATACGAGAACGGCACAAGCATCTATGGTGATCCCAAGGCTGGCAAGCGAGGTTGCTCAAATGGAGTTCTCCCTACTTACGTCGTGAACGCCACTGGGACAGATGATGTTGTAGCAGCGTTGGAGTTCGCTACCGAACACAACATACGATTGGCGATCAAGAACACTGGCCACGCTGGTGATGGAAGGTAAAACAATATCGATATCGCTTTTTATCTGTCGGCACGTGCTAACACAGTTTAGGAACTTGGGAAATAGCAGTTTATCGTGAGCAAATCTGTGATCGAAGATGTTGCATTGATGCTAACTTTCTTTACAGCATCTGGACCCACAACCTGAAGAGCATTGACTTGCAGGACGATTTCACCCTTACCTGTCCCAACGCCAAAGATGCGCCAAGCCCGCGTATGGCAGCCACCGTAGGTTCTGGAGTTCAAGATGGTGAGATGTTCGAAGCTCTAGCAGCACAGGATGCGCTGGCGGTCGGAGGTACTAGCGGTGTAAGTCTCCTCAGTTCCGCAAGGTGACATTAGTTTGCTGACCTCACTATAGGATGTCGGGGTGGTTGGCTGGGCTACTGGAGGTGGCCATGGCTTTGCAACAGGCAAATACGGCCAAGGAGCTGATAACATTCTCGAGGCTGAGATTGTCACTCCAGCCGGTAAGGTCCTGATTGCCAATGAGTGTCAAAACGAGGATCTGTATTGGGCTATTCGCGGTGGTGGTGGTGGCACATTTGGTGTCATTACCAAGCTGACTCTGAAGGCTTATCCCGCACCGGACTTGGTCATCGGAGGCTATGACATCAGTGTCAAGAACCACACGTCGGAAGATGATTTCTACAAATTCATTGCAGATGCCCATGCGCTGTTCCCTGCAATTCAAGACGCGGGCATCCACGGATATTATACAGTTTCAGGTCCTCCCAAGGCTGAGGCATTGACTTTCAGCGGATCGTTCATGGGCTTTGGTGTTTCTAATGAAACCTACGACAACGCTCTGGAACCCTTCAAGAAGCTGCTCAAGGCGTCCAACAGTACTGTCACTGGGTCTTTGACTAAAATGCCGGTGAGATCTTGGCAGGGACTGCTCAAGATACTACCTGACATTGGGTCAGTGGGGGCAGGCCATGATATCAGAGCTACACGATTGATCTCACGACAAACTGTGACTGAAAGGACAGACGAATTCGCGGCTGTTTATAAGAAGATTGGCCCAACCAAGAATGCGCCACCTGTACGTATATATCCAAAACTCCGATGTCTCTCATCACTCTAACAAACTTCTAGAATGGTCTGCCTAATCTTTCCATGTCTGGCACCCTCACCGTCAGCCCCAAACCTGTCAACAATTCTTTAAACCCATCCTGGCGAAATACAACCGTCCATCTGATCACTGGCCAAGGCTGGACAGACTCAACCAACCAAACCGAAGTCAGGAACATTATTCACGATGTGACGTACAGGAAGCTCGCGTTGATGAGAGAGCTGGATCCTATTCAGGGAGCCTACTTGAACGAGGTAAGACAGAACTTCATACTCTTGCCTGACACCCGTTGCTAACTGGTGGAAACAAGGCGAACCCGATCGAACCTGACTGGCAGTCGTCTTTCTGGGGACCAAATTACGCGCGACTCCGTGATATCAAGGAGAAGTATGATCCTGAAGGAATTTTGTGGTGTCCTCGCTGTGTTGGAAGTGAGGATTGGGTTCAACGACAGGATGGTAAACTTTGTCGAGGTTTTACGCCTTGGTAAGCTGAGTTGTCAGGCGTCCAACGGCCTCGAATGGCACCGAGGATCGGAATAAGGGAGAGCTATTTCACCGGACGGAGAGAATCTGTTACTCAAGTAGCTGTTACTTGGTTGCGACATTGGGTGGAAGGAGAAGAAGTTCAGTACGTATTATTAACAAGGGAGAGGTTGAGAGGTAACTATTCGATAGAATGTGATAGAAAGTTTTAATATGCTTAAACATTGCAAGTAGCGCAGAGGCACCCACAACTCAGCTCCATCTCTCATGCGACCTTTAAAGCATTCAGGAATAAAATTCAACTAGCTCAGTAGAAGTAGTAGACTAGACTTAACAATCGGGAGTGACTTAAGGAAGACAAGCAAACTAAAGAGGCAGATGACCCTAGTCGAGGCAATAGAAACTTCCACATCGCTTACACAGCAAAGTCAAACTCATTTGACAAACTTAAACACCGAAATGAACATATGGAACCCAGTGGAAAAACATCTCGAAATCCTCGTCGCAAAGTAGAACGTCTCTCTGTGACATTCTTTGGGCTTGGCCTTGATCAGAATGGTGGGTGCTTCTGACTCCAAATTCCCTGGCTTGTTTCTCACACCTGGCCGTTGCCATAGCGAGACAGTGCTTCCTTAGTTCTCTAGAGGCCATATGGAGTCCTCTACAAACTGAAAAGTCTGTCATTCCGCCATCTCGTATCGTTTCGTAAGTACTCTTTGCCATATCGATACAGTACTCATCATGAACCTCCCAGAGCGTTCCAATAACATGCCGAAACCCTGCTAACCTGAAACCACTGATAAGATGAATACTTTCATCGAACAGAGTGCTATTCCTGTTCCGGCCTGTTCCACAGGCTGATAGATAGGCCAAGAACGGTGGTTTCTGGCGTAAATTCATGGTCAAGAGGGTCCCGACATCCAGAGAATCAATCTGGCCATTGTCCTCAAGAAGTAAGTGGCTCTTCGATGGGTCGTTTCCATCTGTAGAGCCATGTCCTGCAAAATGGAAAACACTACAACCCGGTAGCTGGTCTATAATGTCTTGCTTACACATGGGACTTATTGGAATGAGTGACATTGATGTGTGGAGGCCATGTAGCATCTCGACCTCTCGTCTCGCAAAAGGAAGCATGGTAGCTCCAGGAGCATCTTCCACCGAGACCAGCATAGATTGAGTCCCAGCCATACCCGTAATTGCAGCTCGTCGACCGTTGATGATGGCCTTGATGGAAGAGCTGTAGGAAGACATGACTCGATCAATAACTGCTTGAGAAGATTCACCTCTATGGTATCCCGCAGCATGAAGAGGGTATGTGCAAAGCGGACCAGTCGGTATCCAACATACTCGAGGCCATTCCTCATCTAAATCAGGAGTCTTGACGAACCCCAGAGAGTCCAAAATGGGCTTCATAGCAACCTCCCAAAGCCATGAGAGGGCTTCAGGTGTCCCTATGCTGTGCCGGGAAGGGGATTGGTCCCGAAGCTTGGTCAGACTCATGTCTACAAGACGCATAGACCTAATCTGATCACGAACAACGACAATGGCATCACATCGGTAGTGACTGACATTAATGACAACAATGGGATATTCGCTCGCTGCCTCTTTGAGTGCTTCTTCACTTGGTATACGTAAAAAGTCGTCAAACCCTGGTAGCTGTCGAATTCGATCGATCAGTTCGCTGAACTTATTGCCTCTTTCATATCGTCGATTGGGTTCGTCGCCTAACGTGGCTGGTTTGTCTAAAGCATCTCGCTGCGTCAAGAACTCGTCCGCCAATTCAGGATAATTGGATCTTAGACTGATCACCTCTCCGCGGAGATCATCAATAAATGTGGCCATAATATCCCTCCCAGCTTCGAGAAGCTTGAGAGCGACCCCCGGCTCCTGTCCTGCATTCAAGCCCATGGCTGCTGCGTCACAGGCAATACCAGCAATATCTCTAAGAACATATTGCGTGTCTGAGGGCTCCATGAATCGGGGTATGAGCGAGGGGACTGTTTCGATGAGTGACAAGCCTGTTTTATAGCCTCGAAGCCAATCCTTGCGTAGGCCGAAAATCTCCATAGCCTCCTTCCCAGCCAGAACCTTGTAGTAGGCGTCACATGAATCATGATACAAAACTTCTTCAAGATGCTTGACTGCAGCTGTATAGTCGCTCAGATCCTTGGAGACTTTGTATTTGTCTCCATAAAGACTGCCGAGCTGTAATAGACGACCGGCACGGGGAATGTCATAGCGTATTGTAGTCTCAAGACACTCTTCCATATATTGAATGCTTTTCCTGATGTCGGCGATAGATCCTGTCTCCTTGAACTTGTCCAGTGTAGCGCTAGATAGGCTCTGAAGTTGCGATGCCTGTTGTAGTTCGTCCCCGCACGCTTCGATCGCGTTCTGTAGATTACTGATTGACGCATCAATGTCAGATATCGCCCTCGTCTCCCCGAACCTGTTTCTATGCAGTAGCGCTAGCTCTCCAAGCATCCAAGCATGAAGAGCATGGTTGGGACTTGACAAGTTGACAGCCTCCTGCAGGAACTGAATGCCTGTTTCTAGGTCCTCCATGTCGCCGTCTTTCACTTGCTTAACTCCGTATGCCACTCCCAGATCGGCGTAAAAGCCTGCGTTGTCCGGGTCTCCGACTGCTGGATTCTCGATACGTTCTTTGAAGAGTGCAATGGCTCTGTTGATATGAGCTGTTTCTCTTGTCCTCTGATATTTAATTTGGTACCCCCAAGCAAGGCTTTTGCGTAGTTGGTTCTTTAAATCGACACCCTCTGGTGTTAAGTCGCAAACCGATTGAAATAAATCATTGGATATATTCAAGTCTGCCATGGTTGCCGTGTATTGATACCTAGCTACATAAGCCTGACCCAACGAATAAGATAGGCTGAATCTAGTGATACTGTCAGGCAATGCAAGGTCGAGTCCGTTTTGATAATGTTGAATCGCCTCATCGATGTCAGCTACATCGCCTGATCGATTGTGTCTGAAACGGCATGCATCTCCTAGGGCTTTCAACAGTTTGAAGCGCAAGAGCATATCATCCAAAGCTAGATCGATGCCTTCGACACATAGCTGAATCGCAATGTTTATATCGGTCATGTTCATGTTCCTTTGGCATCTATGCAAATACGCATTTGCCAAAGATAAAAGTCGGGTCCCACGTCCTGGTGACTCCAAGGGTGTAAGGTCGAGCGCTTCTTGTAGGTGTTCAATTGACGCGTTAATTGGCTCAAGCGACGCTGATAATAGATGTTTATGCATGAGATTCATGCCCAACATGTGAAGGCTATCCACCTTATCCGGGTGATCATTCGGCATGTTTGCGACCAGGTTAAGACGGCTGTGGATTAGCTGGTCCAGCTCGTCCACCGTTGACACTTTTATGGCTACATCGTCATCTTGTTCCTGGAGCCGACCAGCGACTGATCCTGTTCCGTTCAAGAATTTCTCTTGGTCACGGATAGTGTTATCCATGAGGATGGTGACTTTATGGAGTTGGTACAATTGGGTAGAGTAGTGACAGTTTGGGGTAGGGATTGTGCGCTTTTACTAGAACTTGAAAGATGTTGTGTTTAGGTAGTTTCCTTGGTTAAAATAACACAGCTTTTGTTCAATGCAGTCAGCAATACATAGCCTCTCCTGCGTTTGTAAATCTTACTGACCGATTTTGCACATTATAACACCTGATTATATTAAAGTGTGGTACAGAAGCAATGATATTGGCTGTGCCAACAAAGGCCGACTTTCAGCTCTACATTGCTACCAGGTGCTTTGGTCCAATTCCAGGCAGCCCCAGGCGGCAAAGGGAGCAAACACAGCCCGCTTCAAGTCAAAGTCTCACTTCTAACCAATTACGAATAGGATAGCTATGACACTAGTGACGCAAGGGAGTGAGCCCGGGTGGGGCATATCTCAGCCAGCCTTTATAGACATCCCAACACGGCATCAGCTCGTATTAAACAAATGACTGAAGTCATGAGCAAAATAAGAAAGATACTTACCCGGATCGTAGGTAGATGTGTTAGGTACTGGTGTAGTTTTGCAGATTAGAAAACTTCCCAAGAAAACTCATATATTCGGCAACACGGCGTACGGGTAGATAAGCGACATCAAGGCAAAGACTGGTGTTTAGAAGAGCTCATTTGGATACAGATTTCGGTCTCTAGATTATGAGATGGCACCTTTCTTGATTATACTACTCACGTAGTGCATCATAGATAGCCTTGCCATAGACTTCAGCTCTATCACTGCTCACAAGACCGCTGCCCATCTTGTTCATAGTGTAAGAAATGGTCATCCGTCTGTCAAGATCCATCACAACAAAAGAACCGCCCCAACCTCCCCAGAAACAGATCTTTCCTTCTGGGATCCATGCAAGTGCAGGGCAAGGAGTCAATCCGTATCCAATGCCAAACCTGATCGGCATCTTCAGAACCAAGTCCTCCCCAGATTGCTGTTCTTCAAAGATCAAGTCAACTGTCTCCTTCTTCAACACCTGCTTGCCTGCCGTCGACCCTCCCAAGGAAATCGCAGAGAGAATGCGTGTAAGTGAGCGAGAATTGGCGTGACCATTCACAGCACCTAGCTCTGCAATTCGCCACCCTTCAGTGTTCACCGAATTGGGATCCAGAGGCGGGTTCAGCAACGTCTTCGCTTGCACAGATCCAGCCTCGAACTCGGGCGTGATACCTGAAAAGCCAGGAGGCACAATCGGCGTAACGCGATCCCAGGTGTTCCCCGAAGCACCAATTTGGAAGTCGGCATTTAAGGGGCCTGAAATCTCATCGGCGACAAATTCGCGTAGCGACTTTCCAGAGACACGTCGAATAAGCTCTCCCAGAAGATGGCCAGACGCTAAAGCATGGTAACCGGAAGCTGTTCCTGGTGTCCACCACGCTGCTTGACCCGCCAGCAACGCGGTGCTTTTCTTCACATCATAAAGGTCTTCTGTTGAGAGAGGCTCGTCCCAACCTGATACACCTGATGTGTGGGAAAGCAGCTGTTTGACTAGAACATCTTGCTTGCCTTTCTGTTCAAATTCGGGCCAGTAGTGTGAGACTCGTTCATTGACGTCGATCAGTCCTCGATCAACGAGGAGAAGGACCGCGAAACTGGTGACTGTCTTTGTGCACGAGAAGACGTTGACGATAGTATTTTCATTCCATGGCTTCGTTCGTTCTTGGTCTACGTGACCAGCCCACATGTCGACGACATCTTCACCGTCGATGTTGATAGTTATCGAAGCGCCCAGCTCCTCATCGGACTCGATGTACTTTGCGAGCAGGGAACGGACGCTCTGGAATTTATCGCTACACTTGCCGTGAACGATAGTCATTTTGACACAGCTGTTTGTGAGTTGGGTTCGGTGCTTTGGTTTAAGGTCGTCCGTTTGGGCGAATGAATGTCAGGAGCGCGATAGATTTGAGTAGGGCGGTCAATGTGCCGAGGTTTCTTAATCTCAGGACTGAAAGGCGGGGTAACTCGTAAATCAAGCTATAAACTGAATTGGTTTCGAGGCTTGAGTGTTTTAGTAAATAAGTGGTTCAATAGGTATCCACCATAATTCGCTACAAGAACACAAAAGCACGGACCTCGATGCTATATCGAGACTTGTGATCCTTGAACATAAGTTGAGATGGAATTGCAGAAAATGAAAGTAGGCAGGGTTAAGATTTAGTGTTGCTAGCATATGAATGGTTCAGAGGGCTCATTTTTAACGTTGATATCTTGACTTATCTAGACTCACCCTACGCATACAATGCTCTTTTGTAGCTGTCGGTGTATCCCCGAGGGAGAATTAAAGCAATAGTGGAAGCGGAAGAAAAGATATCTCCAATCAATTTCCCCGTGAACTGATCTATCGCTCCTACGTACTGGATAGTTCTGTCAGTCGATGGAATACAATAAATATCAATGTATTGACCGTTTGGTACTCCTGGCTACCCTAGAGTAGAGGCTATCGATGACACGGCAGATAAGCAAAGCAATCGAGAATACAATAACCTTTCAATCTGTATTTTCAACACCCCCACGTAAGAAGCTTTACTATAATAGATACAAACACATAGAAATAACTGTTAAGCTATACCCAGGGTAACATCTTCAACCTTCCACCCTCAATTGACCCAATCTAACAAGTTCCAATCGCAACGGTATTTAGTATTTGAACAAACGCTATTCATGCACTTACAACAACTTACGAAGAATCCATGTAGGTGCTTCAAGTCAATCGCAGTTCTACGTGACTTCTGCCTGCAACCTCTAACAACAAAGTTGTTTGGGCACAACAGAGCCTCATTGATGTCAACAACAGGCCTCGGCTATGCAGCTGGCTTGGTTGAAACACGAGTCCTTTCAGCCGCTGCAGTCAGCACCACATAGCCTATCATATTTCCGCACATCTCGTTGACCGAGAAGCTACATTGTGCCACATGACAACAACAATTGTATTTATCCACAGCCTGGTCCTCTGTTGTGAGCACAAGAATGTCTGAAATAATAATGTCTTGTTATGTCAGTGGGCAGCTCAGCTGTGCGCTGCCGCGGAGTGCCTCACCGGATGTATCAACACATCTTGAGGCTCTGCGGGGCATTTTCTGGATTCGAGGCTCCCGGAAATTGTTCCCCGTCCATATAAACCCGACATATTGCCTGGAGTCAGCCTAGCAACAGCCCATCAAGAATCTGCCTTGCGCCCGATCTCGCCCTTCTCACCTATCATGACCGAGTGTTCTTACCCTGACTACCTCCTCAAAGGCACTGTCCTCCAGAATTGGCTGCGTAACAAGTACAACGACGATACAATCGTAGTTGAGGTACATCCTCCACATGAACAAGTAACATTAACATTGAAATTGACGTTTGAATCTAGTCCAAGAACGGGCAGTATGTTTTTACATTGCCCAATGGCGCAGAATTGACCGCAGTTCGTTTCACATCGATGTTTTGACACGAGATCAACAGCTAATTGTTTTTAAGGATGACCGACGCGAGATTGGACGGCTTCGTGCACCCAGGCCTTCCGGGTAATAGAGCCTCAACTACTGGTTGTGCGCTGTGAGTGCGCTGTGGGTGCGCTGGAATGCAAAGGCTAACTGGGCCTGCTGAAACACAACAACAATTGTAGTGAACTCGCATAGCTTGCCTACTACAGACAAATGCTATACCAGCCTTGTTGTTTATTTACTACTATTATCTTTGAATATATATAAACATCTTGAAGAAGAACTCAGATAATATTTTATTAATCGATTCAAGCTCGTCTTTTACATATATGTTTCCACAGCTATGATGAACAACTATGATATGCTCAAGAAGAGCTGTCGGGAACCACTACGCTACCCCTCCAACCTTGAATGGTCACCGCAGCGCAAGAGTACCCTACAAGAGTACCGATCCTCTATCGCCACCAAAAAGAAAGATCTGTTTCTCGGTAGCAATGAAGAAATTTATATCATTGAACCGAACTCTCTAGATGAAGATGAATATTTATCAATCCCCCAGGTGGACGATACTTTCACCTTGTCAGCTTTCAAACAAGAGATTTTCCAATCGACCGCCCAATTGCAGAAGCATTTGAAGCAAAACCGCAAGGATCCCCATTTTTGTCTTATGTATTCCCACCTACAGGGTCTCACCAAAGTCCCCAATGCTGATTATTTGTAGCTTCCTTCAATCAGCTCATTCACGGTCCGAACTCAATTGCTCGCATGAAAGCTTTGTTACTCTGTCATCCTTTTATCAGATACCAGCAAGCTTCCTAGACTTTACCACATCATTTGGATACACAGACCAGCCAATAGACTATCACATGACAGGCTTTTCCGGCGACGACACTTTAGACACACCCAAATCTAAAAGGGTTGAAATTCCAGAGCTGGGCCGTTCAGGGTGTGATCATACTACGCAATATTTGTTACGCTCCGTCGAGCGTTCAATCGACTCCTCGAGTAAGGTCACCTGGAACATTCGTCAAATGGCTGTCCATCATAAATACGACTTTGCGAACGGCCGATCGCTCTGGGTAAACATAAAAACAAATAAGGTAATGTTGGGACGCGTCAAGGAAGCTCTAGAGGATGAAAAGGTTCCCAGCCCGGGCCCAGAAGATGGCCTACCAGAGTCTTTCGCTGCCAACCTGCTTATCCACCTTATCCATTTGGAGTGGTGTGATGATTCCTGGCGTGACTGCATAAACGCGTTCGAGGAACAGATGCGGGTGGTGTTGGAAAAGGCAAAAACAGCTCGCTTCGATGAAAAACCTGACTTACCGGCCAATCTCAAGCGAGTATTGACGGAAACCATGAAGGATACGAGTTCAGCTCCAGTGGGTCTTGTCTCAGGCAGAATTAACCAAGGCCTCCAGAGCGGTCTCCTCAAGTCGTGTTGGTCGCTATTTACTGGTGCCAAGCAAGAGTCCTGCACACCTGTGCAGCGTGTGGCGCTAGAGAAAGCGGGGCAACCAGAGACAGTCGAGAGCAATGATGCAGGCAAGCAGCTCGAGGCTTTGATGGCATTTTCGTTCAAGGATGTACAGAACTTGTACTGGATGGGAGAGCAACTGGAGAGCTTTCGTCCAGTAATTAAGCTCAATCGTCAGACACTTCGTGATATCGCCGAGCACTACCAGGACTTGGCAAGTCGGGATGGTTTTCCTGAAGACATCAAAACATCCTGCAATGGAGACCTGACATCATTTTTCAGAAAGGTACGGCGGATTGAGAAGAACCTCGAGATCCGTTTAACCCAAATTGAATGTCTTTTGTCATGGCTTCATGAAGGGAAAGCCCTGGTAAGGTCTTCATCTAGCTCCAAACAAACAAGCACATGGCTGATAATTGTTCCCTGCAGTTCGACGGCATATTGCAATATCGCAGTGTGCAGGTCAGTCTTATCTTTACTGACAACTCCCAAGCTCAATCCCAGAAGATGGAGCGGATTGCCGATAAGACCGAGAAGGAAACAATTTCCATGCACGTCATAACATGTGTCACACTTGCATTTCTGCCTGGAACATTTGTCGCAGTCAGTCTCTTCCTTGCTTGGTTGTACTTTTCAGGCAGGCTGTGCTGACACGTGTATCCTCCTTGCAGGCATTCTTCCAGAGCGGACTTGTTGCAGTGGATGAGGACGCCATTGATGTCAACAACGCTGTGACCTTGCACTCGGGCGCTTTCAAGGTCTTTGCCATGATCTGTTTTCCTCTCATGGTCTTTACCTTCTTACTGTGGGTGTTCGTGTTTAAGTTCCTGGTCAAGAGGTCCAGCCACCCAAACGAGGACGAGGAAAAAACAGTATCATAAAGTTTAGAGAGGGCTGCTTTATACCACTTCATAGTTTACGATTGAAAGATGTAGAGATCTCCCCAATCAATCGCTCATTTCCTCTGATGGTCAAGTCAATGAACTAACATGATTTGACTTAATCCAGTTCATTGGGAAGTGTAGATCTCCATTCCCAGGCTTTTCCAAAAAAGTCTTTCTTGCTAGCCTTGTAAGGCGCCCAAGGCAGCTTGCAGGACCTGTCGCCACTGCCCCCTCTGTCATGATCGAACGCCTTATGAGCATCTGGGTACCTGGTAAGGCGATGAACTGGGAACCTTAGCTGGTGCTTAGCCTTTTGTTGGTCGGAGTCACTGTCTGCCCATTCGTCTCCTGCTATCTAGTCTAGTACTTAGCTACAAGAGCCAGAAAGCCTCAGCCCTCTTGTTCCCCTAGGCGTGAAGATTAAAGTTGAGGCGCAGCAACGATTGAAAGTGCCTGGCCGGGGACAAATGCCATAGTGGAGAGCCAAAGCGCGACCGTTTGTATCGTTTATATAATGGCCGTTGGACCAACCCTCTCGAGCCTTTCGAGCGACACACAAACCTCAGCCTCCAGCATCGGCAGACTGCGTTATTATCAACTAACGTCATCTTGCCACGAATCCCGATATCTTGACATCACGCTTCAGCCACATGTACCATCGCGGAAAGGCGCAGCATCCCTTTAGCTGTAATTTGTGATCGGTACACCCCAGCCATGACTTCGCAGCAATTGGAGGACTTCCGCAAACATGTAAAGAAACACATTGCGACAGGCATCAATGGAGAAGGAGAAGAGGCCGACTACGTCCCGCCTTCAGCCTTGTCAGATTACTGGACCCGGGGAAAAGTTGACATCATCCTAGGCTACGAACAGTGCAACAGTGAAATGATCATCCGTTACTTCTGTCGTGTGTTCTCCATTTTGGTGTACATTGGCCAGCCGCAAGAGATCACCTGGTTCTGTAAAAGTCATAAGAACCTTGACGACACTCGGTTGGATTTCGACGAGACATGCTTTCCACGTGCTTGTCAGTGGGCTGACAAGTTCTTGACAACCCAATGGATATTCAGTCCATTGATACTCACAGAAGACAAGATCTTCAACCGGGTCTTGCCACCCCAAACTATTCTTCCAGTGAACTACGTCAAGCCTCTCACAAAGCAGTATGGTGGCCAAGATACAGCCACTCTTTGGGAAGTACAGGTGCACCCAGAGGCCAACAGGGTCACGTTAGAGGCATGTTACCCCAGGATGAGCATTTGAAACTTGACTGCTGACTTGGAGAAAAGAGTCAGCCTGTTGTATTCAAGGTCTTCGAAGGATGCGATGCCGAGAAGCTCTTCAACGACGAGACCAATGTTCATCTGAGGCTTCGCAGTAAGCACAGTGAATACATCACAAGACACTTTGGTTCCTTTTCCTTTGAAGGGAAACATAAGTGCATCATTGTACTTGAATATGCAGCTGGCGGTTCCCTCCAAGACTTCCTCCGAGAGACTGATATACCCGTCACGCCTGACGATTATCGCTTGCTATGGAGTAGGCTGCTCAAGCTACTTAACGGTCTCAGTGTGCTACACGACCTCCATACACCTGATGGGGCTACAGACTGGTTCCTTGCCGGGTGAGTACGCAAGCATATCTACAGGCGTAGACGCTGACAAATATTAGGATCCATCAGGACATCCAACCTGCTAACATACTGGTGTTTCCAAAGGGTGACAATCATTCCCGTTTCGATGTCAAGTTTAAGCTTACCGACTTCGGATTGACTGAAATCGGGCGGGTCTCGAGGGGAAAGATGGCGACAGTGAACAGAGGAAATAGAATGTATAGTAAGTATGATCTTGCAGCAAACTTAGAAGTACTTCCATCTGACAGAGTCGATTGTGCAGTTGCCCCAGAGAGCTTTGTGAACTTTTCAGTACAGCTGAAGGTCAAGTCGAACATTGCACCAACCACAGATATCTGGGCAATTGGCGCTGTCTTTAGTGACATCCTCGTCTGGTCAATCTGTGGCGAGAGGGGGCGAGAGGAATACAGGTTGAGAAGGCAAGCAGAGATTGCATCTCAACTCCACCTGAAGGAGCGAGGTATAGATGCATGCTTTCACGACATGGTCGAGCGATTGAAATCTGTTCAGGAATGCCACGACTGGGCGTTGGATAATAGACGATTGAGAGACGACGTGTCTCCCGGTTTGAGCGAGCTGATACTGAAGTTCATGCTGGTTGGTCAGGAAGAACGATTGACGGCCATGCAGATAAGACCTCGGGCAGACAAGATATTGAAGGGCATCCAGGCCATCCCGACGAATGGACTCCCTTCAGGTCCTGACTCAACCGAGCGGCCAATGAATGGTGAACGCACCTCACCAGTCCTCCCCCCAAGCTCAACCCACGACAGAACCGAGATGAGAGTTCAAGCCGTTTCCCCACCACGGAGGGACTATGATCGCAGGGAACCCTGGCACACTGATCCAGACACCATATTTAACGAGCCATGTACACCTTCTGTTCCTGAAATACAACCACCTACAAAGGCAAACGAGCAACTAACACATTCCGGACAATCTGTGACTGTCGAGAAGGTCTATGCTTTGATGCAGAACCCCAGCCGACCGCTTTCCAGGTTATCTCCGCTGGCACATAGGCTGGACAAGGCATCAGTCATAATGAGCCTACCGGGGATGGAAGACGCGCGCCGTAAGATTGAGGCCCGTAACGGACGGGATCAGGTCAGTTATGACGCTGCTTTGTTCGCCGTGATGTCTAATCGGTGATGCTGACTACTCGCAGATAATGATTATAGATGACTACAGCTCTATGAAACCGCATTTCGAACGTGTCAAGATGGCGGCCAGAGTGGTCAGCTATGTGGCTAAAACAGCCGACGATAACGGGATGGAAGTTTATGCTGCGTCCGAAGCCGCGAAGAAGCCACGCATATGCACAAAGAGCTTGCAGGTCGAGAAAGAAATCGGCAAAATGAAGACGGTTGAGGGAAAATGTGACATGGGAGCCTGTCTCAACCATGTCCTCGACAAGATACTTATCGATGGCAAGAAGGTCAAGCCAACCAGCATCTATATCTACACTGACGGGGCATGGGAGCCTCGCACCAACGTCAAACAGGCAACCTACAGAGCCATTGATCACCTAATCGATAATGGTCAATCCACCAGTACCTTGATGTTGCAGTTCGTTCAATTCGGGCGCGATGCAGAAGGTACAAGGCATCTGCGCTTCCTGGATGATAAGTGCACAAAACAAGTGGGGTCCGAGACATAGTAAGTCAGCATGGTTCACAGCGACACGAGAATCTGACTAACCATTTTAGTGATATTGTCGATGCGAGGCATTGCGATGATCCTGTCCCTAAAATTGTACTGGGAAGTATATCAGCGTCCAATGATTGGGAGTAGATCTTGTGGCGATAACGGTGGTGTGGACTTTTTCATAGATACCCTTGCGCAAGCGTTTCTATTATAGATGGAGTTATTCATTGAACTTCCTGTACAAGCTAGAAAACAATTCTTGGACTAGCTCTTAGTATGCTGCCCTTGTGGTGATGTTGAATACTTTGTTTACTTCCTTTCTGCTCCAGGAAGCCTTTTTTGTAGAAGAAGGGTAGAATAGTAAGCAGTGGAGTGATAGTGGACGGGCCTGCCAAGAGGTCAAAACGCGCTGCATAGCTGCCCGACTGGTCAGGCACAACTGCAGCAGGGCGGCGATGTGTCTACATAATTTCTCTGCCTGGCTATCGACATTTGACGTTTTTAACTAGCCCCAAGCATGATTTGATACCCTACATTACCTCAGCATTCTGTATCCCTCGTCCTAAAATGTCAAATCGGCACGATTATACCGTTGCTTGGATCTGTGCAGTGAGCACTGAACGTGTAGCTGCTGAAGCGTTCCTCGACGAGAATGACCACGAACTCCCCACTTTTCGTTCTCCCCATGATAATAACAGCTACAAACTTGGAAAAATTGGGGGACACATGGTTGTCATTGCCGTTCTACCGGATGGTGAGTATGGGATTTCGTCAGCAGCGTGCGTTGCGAGGGACCTTGTGCATACTTTCCCCAATGTCAGGATTGGCCTTATGGTCGGTATTGGAGGCGGCGCACCCAGCAACAAACACGACATTCGCCTCGGAGATATCGTTGTCGGTGCTACTCGCGGAGGAAAAGGCAGCGTCTTACAGTATGACTTTGGCAAAGCAATCCAAAATCAGTCATTGGAAATGACTGGGTTTATGAACCAAGCGCCCAGTATCTTGCGAACGGCGATCGCCGGATTGAGAGCCCGCCATGAGATAGACGGACACAGCATTCAAGAAGCTATCGAACAAGCACTGTCCAAGAAGCCCCGCCTACGAAAGAGGTATAAGCTACCGGGCCACGAGAACGACCGACTGTACCAGAGTCATATCATCCATCAAGACGGCAGCTGCCCAGAGCACTGTGGAGACGATGAAACTGTCTTGGTCGCCCGAACTCCGCGCGATGACGAAGACGATGATCCGACAATCCATTATGGTGTGATAGCATCGGCGGACAAACTTATGAAGGATGCATCTATCCGCGATAGGCTTGCCCGAGATCACGATGTCCTTTGCTTCGAGATGGAGGCTGCAGGGCTGATGAATCATTTTCCGTGCCTCATAATTCGGGGCATCTGCGATTATTCTGATACGCACAAGAACGATCAGTGGCAAGGTTATGCGGCAATGGTGGCAGCGGCATATACCAAGGAGCTACTTTTGCAGATTGTTCCAAGCAATATTGAGGATGAAAGGAAGATAGCTGATATTCTGTCAGGTTAGTTGGAAGCATCCCATAATAGACAGATAAATACTAAATCTATTGGCAGAATTGGAAGGATCGGTTAATAACGTGATTGAAGAACTTGAACCAGTTTCTAGAATCATCCATACCAAGCATGATCAGGACATTCTGGAGTGGTTGACTAGTCATGACTACGCCATTTCTCACAAAGACATCTTCGCAAAAGCAGAGCCCGGGACGGGCCAATGGTTCCTGGAGTCTGAAGCCTTTCAAGCCTGGCTCAACAATGACACACAAAGTATGCTTTGTTGTGGAAACCCGGGAGCTGGAAAAACTATCATCACTTCAATAGTAGTGAATCATCTCCTTTCGGAATCTTATCAAGCGCCAGACATTGGCATTGCATATATTTACTGCAATTACCAGCGCCATACACAACAGAGGGGCGTCGATATACTTTCAAGTCTGCTGAGACAACTCGCTCAGGCACGGTCACCTCTTCCTAGGAGCATCCAAGATCTATATGAATGTCATGAAAAGTACCGAACACGTCCCACCTTGGAACAAATCTCGGAAGCTCTCTTTTCTGTCGCAGGGGAATATTCGAAGGTTTACATTATCATTGACGCCCTGGATGAATGCAATACATCCGATAACACTCGCGCGACAGTTCTAAAAGAGGTGTTCCGCCTGCAAAAGTCTATAACTGCTAGTATCTTCGCCACGTCAAGACCCAACAAAGAAGTATCCAACTTCTTTAGTGGTAGTCTCACGTTGAACATCACTGCAACCGATGATGATATTCGAAGATATTTGGATAAGCAGATCTCTTTGAAAGACTCTTTGATCATTGACAATTCATTGAAAGCCGAGATCGAGGACAGGATCGTCACTATCGCCGATGGAATGTATGTCATTCCAGATCTACGTTGGGATCAGCCCTATATTAATTCGTGACCTAGGTTCTTACTTGCCTCGCTCCAGACAGGTACTGTGTTATCTCAGCCAACCAAGGGCGATTTGTTGGAAACCTTAGAAACCCTCAACAAGGGTGAGCGAGGCTTGGATGATCATTACCATCAAGCCATGAGTCGAATCCAGGACCAGGAACCAAAGCGGAAGGCGCTTGCAATGAAGATCCTAACTTGGATTGTCCACTCCAAAAGATCACTCACTTTGCTGGAGCTTCAACATGCTCTTGCTGTCCGGAAGAACACCAAAGAGCTGGATCCGAATTTCATTCCTCATCCAGAGATTATTTTGTCCTTGTGTGCTGGGCTTGTTGCTCTCGATGAGGAGAGCACCATAGTCCGGCTTGTCCATTACACAACGCAAGAATACTTTGAACGAGAGCAAGAGCAGTGGTTTGAGGACCCAGAGACTGACATTACCATAACTTGCGTCACTTACCTCTTATTCGACTCTTTTCATAAGGTTGATCCCCGGGATTTCGAAAAGAACGCATTTCCTGACATAGACGAGTACGAGAATCTCCAGGAGTATCTCAAAGGACATCCCCTCTACGATTACTCGGCCTACCACTGGGGGCATCATGCCAAGGCAGCTACAGAGCAGGTCAGTGGACTACTCTTATGCTTCCTCACGTCTGGTGCACATGTCAACTTCTGCGGTTACGTGATGGTGCCTCGCATTGAGACGTTACACTCACCTGTGATGGTTTCAGGCTTGCATCTTGCGGCGTACTTCGGTTTGCGGTCACTTACGCGTTATCTACTTGATAATGGCTTCGATTCAGATCAAAGAGACAGTAATGGTCGAACACCCCTATCATATGCAACCGAGACAGGGCAAGAGGAGATCGTGGGGCTGTTGCTTGCAAGGAATGACGTTAATCCAGACAGCTCGTCAAGTGTCATTCTCAGCTACAGAAGAACACCGCTGATGCTTGCTGCCAGGAATGGACACAAGGGCGTTGTCAACCTGATCTTAGGACGTTGTGACGTTAATATCAACGTTTGGGATGCCAATGGAAACACAGCCTTGTGCTGGGCAGTACAGTCCAGGGACACATCCATCGTAACTCGGCTACTTGAAAAGGGTGGAGATTTAGAGATGGAGAATTCTTCTGGCCAAACGATGCTTTCAGTTGCTGCAGGCAATGGCGATTCAACAATGGTTACATTTCTGCTTGAAAATGGCGCCCTTCCAAATCCCGAACTCAAAGGAAGGCGAGCCCGTCCACCGCTGGCATACGCCGCTATGAAAGGCTGCGAAACGACCGTCAAGGTACTGCTTGCTGTCGAGGGCGTTGTGATAGACGCTGAAGACCAAGATGGGCAATCTCCTTTGATGCATGCTGCTGGAGAAGGGCACGAGGGTATTGTCAAGCTGCTGTTGGAGAGAGGCGCTAATCCGGAAGTAAGAACCAAGTATCAGACTGCTGCATTGCATTATGCTGCTGCAGGGGGACATGCAGGCGTTATAAAGTTACTCCTCCAGAGAGACGTCAATCCGGAGCCCGTGGCCGGAGATGATAGAACTCCCTTCTCGTACGCTGCTGAGAAAGGTCAAGTAGTGGTTGCTAAACTGCTATTGGCTACCGGTAGAGTTGATCCTGACTCAAAGGCTGATGGTGAGTATAGTAAGGGTCGAACGCCATTATCATTTGCTGCTGAGAATGGACATGAGGAAATGGTTGAGCTTCTGCTTTGCACATATGGGGTTAACCCTGACTCAATGGCTATGGAGTGTTGGGCTGGATTTACCCCGTTAATGTTCGCAGCTTTGATAGGGGAAGTGGGAGTTGTCAGAATACTACTTAACAGTAACAGGGTTGACCCTGATAAGAGGTCCTCTTGTGAAGGTCGAACACTTTTATGTGGAGGTCGAACACTTTTATGTGGAGGTCGAACCCCTTTATCGCTTGCTGCTTGGTCTGCTCAAATTCAGACTCGAGAGGCTATTGTCAGGCTCTTGCTTGATACATGCAAAGTCAACATTAACTCGATAGACGATGAGGGTCATACGCCACTTGATTCTGCCGCAGATCAGAATATGGTATGTCTTTTGCGTGAAAGGGGTGCTAAATATGCGAGGGAACTTCGGCAAACTTATACATAGAGACATGGTATATGGCTGGATATTTTAGTGTTGAATCCCTATGCCAAGTGGTAATAGGTGACGAATTATGTGGTCGAATGTAAATTATGTGCTTGAATATGATTTTATTGCAATGCTGTTTCTGGCATCATATGGCAATTGCTCTTGGTGTACAATCATCGATCATCTTCATTCTCAGTAATACAATAAGCCTCTACCTCAGCAATGCAAGTCCTCGCCCCAGGCGTAACAGCAATAGGAAAGCCTCCATAATCAGGGTCATCATTAGGCATCATCATAAACTCCCCATGTCTCGTCTCATCACCATTTAGGATTCTCAAAGTCTTCAGGTCCCCATTCTCATCAACCTCCTTCTCCTCAGCACGCAAAATACCGCCAAATGTAACATCCTTGCTCGCTGCCTTGAACCGTGCATGGAAGCCACGGCCTACAAGCAGGAACTTGGAGTTGCCGAGGTGAATGATCATGCCACCACCAGGACCCGGTTTGCCGAAGACGAAACAGCGCTCGACGATGACTTTGATGTCGCCGAAGATACGAGTCCATTGCTCTGGCTTTTTCTCGCTTGGTTCTTCGTCGAAGAAGAAGCCGAAGCGGTCTTCCGGTGCGGCATTGAGAAGAAACTGTTTTGTCTGGTTGAGAAGCTTGAATTCACGACCGATAATACCAAAGCCTGTGTCGATACCGAAGGGACTGGCGCCGAGAGCGCCGTATGTAGCATAGGATAGCCAAATGCGTCTTGCTCCGTACTCATCGCGTCTCTGATCAGGGATGAAGAGAGTATTTCCTTGCTCGGTATAATTCTTACACACAGTTTCGTAGTCGTGGAAATACAGATCCGGTGCCAAAAGGTCGAGAGAAGGTGTGTTGAAACGCCATATGTCCAAGACGTGAGGACATGGGCCACCAGATGGGTAAATACCAGGCTGATCACCTCCACCGACAACAGCGGGTCCATCTCCGCCGAAGTCGATATCCGACGGTCCCTCAATGTTGAGCCATGTGTTTGTGTATAAGGGAATGGGATATTCTTTCTTTCCAGCAGCAGCAACGCGTCCAACATATGAGGAGATGAGATGAGCCATGAAAGCCTCATCGGCCGCTTGTCCTGCTCCAAAAAGAGATTCCCAGGTATGTGAGCCCGAAGGAACATCAGGAATGCGCTTCTTTGAATCTCGAGTGGGTATTAGTTTGACGAAGGTGTTCCAGAAGATCGTCAGGAATGGGCTCGGTAAACGCTTTGTTCGCTCTGTTCGATTGGTCACGAGTCACCAAGAACACCCGTCTCGTTTTGAACTTGCACCATGACAACGGTCTGATGCTCTGCGTCAACCTCCGCCAGATGTCTCATCAAAGCAGCAAATGCTCTTGAGTCGGCTTCACAGGCTGCATCGCACAGAGGAGTGATCATCTCCAGAGTTCTCTTCACACCACCTGCCTCAAGAACCTGAACTCTGGGAAATCTCTTGGGGTCTTTCCTGACCCAAGCTGGGGTATATGTGGACAGCCCATTTGTGTAATTTCCGAACCAGAGGAGAACAAGCTTCATGTCATGCTGTCTTGCGCCGGCGAGAACAGCGTCAAGCTCAGAAAAGTCAAATTGTCCTTCGATAGGCTCAATCATTTCCCTTGTAACGGAGCAAAGAAGTGTGTTGATGTGGTCGGCTTTCATCTTTGGCCAGACCTCACTCGTGATGGTAGGGATTAATATTTAGCCTCCAAGATACTTCGCGATTTCTCCAATGTACCTTATCAGAAGCCAAGTCTCGACTATCGGTAATTACTTCATCTATATTCAGCGTTTACTAGTAACATATCTGGAGCTGTCTGGGTCTTGGGACTTGATAAAACAGAGCTCATTGGGCAATCTAAATTCTAAATGGACCCTTCACTGGCTAAATCTGGCTTCAACTGATATAATTGGATGGGGTGCATGCATGTCTGAGTTCGGAATAGTTTTTCCGATCAATCCTTGCTTGTGCGAGCCAGCTGTCTGCCTCGTGCGGCTGAACACTACATCTGACATGACCTCAACCCTTCCCCTCACAATGTCTTGTCAACTGCTGAAATGCAATGGACTTAATATCGCGCTCCTCACGATCGACTATAGACGTCCCATGTCAAGGCGATGAAATCTTGCAAAATGCAATAAACTCATTCCGTCAGGCTCTGACACCTGAGCAGCTTGCCGAATTCAATAATATCCAATCCTTACCTGATATAGACGCAGTTCTGGTCTTTACAGCGGAACTGGATCTTCGACGACAAAGCCAAAAAGGTAAAAGTATCGCCAGCCGACTATTTCCTGTCCTTCAGGCTGTGCATAGCTTTACCGGCGTCCTCGATACCTTTGTCTCATCGAATCCTATCATTGCAGCCCTAGTGTGGGGAAGTCTAAAGATGACAATTCAGGTGCGTCTCCAATACAGGATACAACATTATCTCTGACTCTCACTACAAATAGATCGTGCTAAACGCTGCATCTTACTACGAGGCATTCGCGGAATTGTTAATGAGTCTTAGCACAGTTTGCCCCAGGTTTGAGCAATATCAAGCTCTATTCCCGACGTCGACTCGATTGCAAGTAGCTTTGTGCAACTTCAACGCCTCTATTATCCGTTGCTGTCAGCGTGTCATACAACTGCCCAAGAGTTCAAGCGGTTGGACTTCACCATTGAATCCACTAAGCCCCTCGTTCTGGCAGTCGTTCCAGCAGTCATTCGAGTCTAACCTGAAAGAGTTACGCGACTACAGCAAGAATGTCAAAGAGGAGATCAGACTTGCGCAGGCTCAATCTGAACATCGCAACAGAGAGCTCCAAAAGCTCGAAAGCGGTGAAGCAGAAAGATCCAGGCGCTCTTTGAATCATTTCATGTCTCGTACTGAGACACGACTTGATAGATTGCAGCTTATCAGAAATAAAGAGATAGAACGTGAGTATGGAGATTCGAATTGCGAAGCCCCGCTAAGAACAATCAGGGGAGAGGAAACAAAAGCTTCTGGATTCCTTGTCTTCTCATGACTTTATGAAGCCCTTTAAGCAAGCTCGCCAGAAGAGATACCCACAGTCGGCAAGCTGGATCTTCGACACAAACGAATTTAGAAGCTGGGCCGATGGAGATTTGTCACCTTTACTTTGGTGTTCTGGAAAGAGTGAGTTCTTTCTGTTGCCTTGCTGGAGCCATGCTGATCTTTCACAGTGGGGTCAGGAAAGACAATCCTAGCGTAAGTATAAGTATGTTCAACCGAACTAAATATTGACAACTGCAGGGCAAACGTAATCGACTTTATTTTAACAGAAAAATCCAGAATTAAGGGCGCAGTGGCTTTCTATTTCTCGAGGTTTGATGACTCGGAGCCACCAAGAGCCGAAAATATTCTTCGAGCACTTGCCAGACAGGTAATCAACATTCAAGATATTTCAGATGATGCGTTCGTGGCTTTGGGTGGCATCCAGAATGCCAGTGGAGGCGTCTTGGAAGACGTGACTTATCTTATTCGACTTCTGCTTGTATCGAAACAACAACCTGCATGGATAGTAATCGATGGCGTAGATGAATGGCATCGAGATGAGCGCCATAAGCTTATTCGGGCATTATCGACCATCTTGAATGGAGCTCCTGTTGTCAAGGTGTTTGTCACCAGTCGAGACTCTCCTGATCCTATGATCGAAAAAGCCTTTCCTAGCCTACATCGGGTTTCGATGACCTGCTCGGAAGCTAAGGGAGGCATGGGGAAGCTAGTTGAGCAGGCTGTACAAAGGTCTCTCGATGCTGAAGAGCTACTGGTAAACGACAAATCGCTCATTGCCGACATTCAGAAAACTTTAACGGAACACGCTGATGGGATGTATGATCTTGCGACCCCTTCCACGCTTCATCCTAGCTGACTTTCGAACAGGATTTTGTGGGTCACTCTCGTCCTTCGAGATCTCTGCATGCAGCCGAACAACGAAAGGATTCGAGATGCAATTTCTCTGAGGAATCTACCCAAAAGCCTTGCGGATGTTTTCAACAGGGCTTTGGAACGAATTATCCATGAAGGAAAAGAAGGTATCACTCAGGCGATTCTTCCGTGGGTAGCGGCGGCAAAACAACCGCTCTCACTTTCCCAACTTGAGGAATGTTGCTTTATCCGTGTGCTTCAAGAGCACACCATAAAGGACCGATATCTGAATGGAATTCATCTTATCGATTCTTGGTTCCAAGGGCTCATTGAGGTCGACCCTGAGACAAAAACGATCCATTTCATCCACTCCTCAGTTCAAAGATTCTTTCTTACAGCGCCGGGGAATTCAGCCTTCAATGGCTTTAGTGTTAACATGGAAGAGGCTGATCGACATATCGGAGAAGTTGTCGTTACCTACCTTAACTTCAATGATTTCAAGAAGACCCTAACTAAACAACGCCAAACACTACCACCAATCTCCCCAGAAGGCATTTATCAACAGGCCCTCAGCAATGAGCTCGGCTGGCGCAGGTTGCTACTTCGAGGTCGCAGAGCACGAAGTGCTAGTATTGACGCGACCATTGTCGCTTGTACTGAGCCTTCCCATGTGACACCCCAAGAGAGAATAGTCGTAGAGCATCCGTTTCTTTTATATGCCTCGAACCATTGGCTCTCTCATTCCTCCACCTTTAAGTCGGAGCAATGTCGGGTATTGCATCTATGGAGGAGCATGCTCCTTAACGGACATGAATTGGCTATATCCCCCGTCTCCGAAGGGCACCATCAGGCTATAGACGAGGCTTTTATCCGCTGGGCCATGGCTAATGGGAACCCCTCGCTCTTATATGTCATGGCCACATCCTTGGATGTCCTTCACGATTTTCACAAAGCTATGTTTGAGTTTGTTGTCGACGAGAACAATCTTGAACTGCTGTTGCTTATGGTCAAGACAAAGGCATGGGGCTTAGAACTCGACCTACCCTGCTGCAATGCGGCTCGATATGGTCTTGTTGACATTTTGAAAGTACTAGTCGAAGCTGGAGTAGATCTCAATGGCAGGATTGACTTCCCATCCACACGTCCTCTCATAGAGGCTATCAAGGCAGGGAAAGTCAAGGCCATAGAGTTTCTTATCAACAAAGGCGCGAACCCTAACTTGCCAACACGTTCCTACCGAAACGCCCTTGAGCCAGCGGTGGAGTTTGGTGGTTCAGAAGGCATCCAGATTTGCCAAATGCTCATAGAGGCGGGGACTGACCCTAATGGCGAAACCCGAAATCTACTTGTATACAACGCCCTACAAAAGGCCTGTAAGACAGGGCAAGAGGAAATTGTAAATCTTCTCCTCAGGGCAGGCGCGAATCCCAACTTAATCTCTTTCGGAACACCCCCCCTAGTAATGAGCATTGAAAAGGAACATTTCCAAATCATCAAACTACTGCTCACGTTCGACGCCGATGTCAGTATGATGAATGATGCAGGGTTCATGCCCTTGGCAAGAGCCTGCTCTTTCAAAAATCCAAGGTCGGATATTGTTGAGCTTCTTTTCAAGGCAGGAGCGGAAATGAATGAAACGCAGGGCTACCAGCTGTTGCAGACGGCAGTGGAAAGAAAAAGTGGCGAATTGGTTAAGCTGCTAATCAAAGAAGGCGCCAGCGTGACCGGGTGTCGGGACAAAGATGACCATACTCCCATCTCGCTAGTTGCGCTAGCTGCAAACGGTGGGTTGTTCGATATTATGCATACTTTACTAGATGCCGGCGCCGTCGTGGTGGACGTTGAGAGCGTATTATTACGAATACCATTAGACCTTCGAAATGGCGAGGGGTACGAAGAGATTTCAAGAAGGCTGTATAAGAGCAGGATGTGATCCGATGGTTTATTATAGAAATAGCTAAATTAGCAAGCGTCTTCATATCAGCAAGCAACAGACTTATTATTGCTAAACTAACAAGGTAATAGTACTTTATAGGAAGTAACAACTGTTGCGTATGTTCTTAGACTGCAATAACCTTAGGTAGAATTAAACTTATTAGATTATTAGCTGCAGGGAACAATTTTCAAACTTCAAACCTCTTCATTCAATTAGGTCTAACTATGTGTATATAACGCGAACTGAATTTCTGCATATTAATGAGCTGTATCCCCCTGAAGTACTACCAGAACAACCTGATCCACTAAACTATCCGATAAAAACACCACCATCGACCCTGACTCATCACATGAGTCACTTATCCCTAAACCTAGAGGCGTGTTGATGATCGAACATCTTCCGCTTACAGCTGGATGTTGATAGCCCTCTTGGACTTCTTAGTAGCCTTGTCCAGGTTGGCATTCGAGATACGGCCAGCGCGACGCTTCACCTCACCAGTTTTCATGTTCTTGTCGGAGACGGAACGCTTAGGCACCAATTCGCTGCGACGCTCGACTGAAGCTTCCTCAGTATCCGGGTCAGGATCAGAGCTGGGTTGGGCAGTGGGCTGGGCAGAGGTGGAATCGGCTGAAGCGGTGACTGCAGAGCTGGCTTCAGTAGAAGTAGGCGCTTCAGTGCTGGAAGTGGTGCTAAATCCAGGGCCCTTGGCGATAAGGTTAGCGGCCCAAACATTTTCCTCGGCAGTGGAACCATCAACAGAGCTGAAACCTCTGCAACGGCCACTATCGGGATAATAGGCGGCAGCGACACAATCCTGGGTGTTATCGCATAGCTCGATGCAACCTTCGAAAGATCCACTGTTGCCAATGTCGCGAGACAGGAGCGCATTTCGGGCCGCAATCTCGTCACGCTTGGCGTTGATTTCGACGCCACTGAGACCGCTGAAACACTGGACCTGGAAGGTTGATCGTTCGCCAGTGAGGAAGACACTTCGATCACTACCAGGGCAGCTGAGAGCCCCTGGGGTGGGAACAGCAGTAGGAGCGTCCGTTGCGTCAGAACCTTCAGTGACGGTCGGAGGGAACAATGGGTTGCCAGAGTCGTCAGTGCTAATAGGAATATCGGTGGGAATGTCTGCACCAGTAGGGTTTGCGATGACGGTGGTTGGGATGAGAACAGTTGTTGGCTCCGTAACAGTAGTTGGGACGGTAAGAGTCACAGTGCTAGGCCCATAGGTGGGATTGTTGATGACTGTGACTATGACGGTCCAGCCAGGAGGGGGCACGCATGTCGCGCAGGTACCGATGGGGCGAGGTTGGTAAGCAGGGTAGGGGGCCTGATGATCTCCAGGTCCATTGATGAAGCCGCCGCCATAACCACCGCCATAGTAGCTACCGCCGTAGTAGCCACCGGCAGCGGGTACAGTATAAATTGCGGACAGCGTGACAAATTCCTCGTGAACTACGGTCACATAGGGAGCCTGAATGACTTCGCAGCCGACAGGGGCAGAAGGCAGGCATGGAAGAGCAGTGACAGCAGGGCGTTCGAGACGAGTGTGGTACCCAGAAATTCCCTTGGTGTAGACGCGAGACTCTCCATTGTAGATCTTGGTGGTGGTGGAATACTCGGGCTTGCACTTTCGAACAGCATCATAAACCACACAGTTACCATTGTGGCACTCCTTGACCGTGACAATTTGGAACTCTTCGCGCAGGTCGTTGGGTCCACAGACATCGGCCGAGCAAAGTCCGCAGCCCTCGTAGTCAGGAAGAGCATGCTTGCCAAGCTGATAGAAAGGAACAGTGTAGATGTACTCGACAACATCGACGACAATGGCAGGAGTCGGAGCAGGATACCCGTCCTCCTCGTGCCAAGATCGAGAGGCAGTCTGGCGTGAGTACTCCACCGTGATGATCTGATCGATCTCGGTCACGAGAGTGGTGGTGTAAGTGCCATCGGTACAGGCTGCTGGAATACTAGTGGACACAAAGGTCGACTTGGCTTCATCGCAAGCGTAACCGGTAGACTCAAGGGTGGTAGTCATGGAGCAGTGCTCAAGTTCTTGGAACTGAGCAGTGATCGGGACGGGGGTCGGACCAACACCGGGTGGGCAGTCAGAGCAGGGGACGTGAGTGCCAAAGCCTGAGTCTTCAGCAGCAGCAAGCTGGCCCAGAATAGCCAAGGCTGCACCGGGGATAACGTGAGCACGCATGGTTAGAATGCTAAAAAGAGGTAAAAACGATTCAAGAACGAGTGATAATGGACTAAACGAGTGTCTTGGTGAGTGAAGTGAATGCTACAATCATGAACATCAGCAACCCTTATATAATTATTCTACGCAAACCAGAGGATGCAACTTCGTCTTTACATTCTAATCCATAGCGAAATTACTATGAGTCAATAGCACACGATTCGTGCCAATGTCTGTTGTCTGTTGGAATGAGTATTGGCTGGTGAGATTCCGTAGAGCTCAATACGGCAAGTCATCACAAGAGCAGGGGGACAATAACTGATCCTGTGGCGTACCTGAAATCGACTGCCGGATGTTCGACACTATGATCCAATACTTACACCAGACAGACAGTCCTTGCCTTACCTTCATATTAGGGTTTCAGTTGAGCATCAAATGCACTGTCCTCCTTCCATCTGCATTTCTCCCTCTTCCTCCCACCAGCACCTACACTGCTTGGGGGGCGTAGCTGAAGTTTCCTGCAAGGGCGGTGATCGAAGAGGATTGCAGAAGGTTCAGGTTACCCAGTAAAACAAATAGTAATTGCCTCCGGCATCGGGTTACCAAGGAGTACTCCAAAGGTATGTGTATCCCTTTCTGCGCGGCACCGGTCGCGTGGGGGAATAGCTAGCTTCTAGCAGGAGTCTTTCTATATTAACAGATACACATAAAGACCCGAGTGTACAAACAGTAAGAGGAAGTATTTTTAATAATAGAATACGGTACATTGTAGACTAAACAGACTTGTTTCATTACAATGCGAGCATCTCCCTGTAGCCGTTTAGGGTATGTTGACAGTACACAGGGTGACAAAATGTCTGGCAGTGTACTTCATAAAACAACACTTTCTATCACACCAACTGCTATTCGAAAGTATCCTTTTGTAGATAATAGTCTTAAACAAGATCAACTCTTTGTCTCACGCCAGCCTTACCGCCGCTTAGGGAATAGCGTTGTTCTCTAGCTTAGATGACTCTTACCACAAGGGTCACTGAAACATACATGTGTATTGTTTCAACCCTGACTTGGCGAATATCCGGTGGTCGAGTCAGAATGTTTCAGAGAAGAGTGGGGTCACTGGGTTCCGACCTTCGGGTAGCCTCGTCTATGTGGCGTATCATCATTGTTGGTGGCTGTCAGACGATGTCGTTCGTTTTTTTCAGCCCATACGTTGGCAAATAGTCAGGTCATTGTGGTGCATTGTGGTGGTCGTGGCTGTGAGACAACCAGCGAGGGGCGCACCGACACAGAAAAATCATTCGACTACCGTGCTGCAAGGGCATGCTGCCAAGCTTCACTTTGCTTGTCAAAGTTAGTAAAGTCAACAACACAGACTGGTCGTCTCGATTGAGCTAGATTCCATCCAGGGATCAAATGGATAATTGTCAATATCAAGCACGAATGCCATTCGACACTCAGTCCGTGGCACATAATCAAGACGACCTGTCAAGCCACGAATGCAATTGAACCTTGTTCCACCGCCCTTCAAGCAAGTTGCTACCCTGCAGAACACAACAGTTTAATGATGGGTCCGTGTTTGCGTCGCCAAGCCAATAGTAAAATAGCCACGTTCAGCCCATACTCATGGGTGTGAACTTCTTCCGTTCCTTGACGGCAGCCGGATGCCAAGAGGACTCGGTATGCTGATTAACGAAGCAGGGCTGGATTGACGCCCCAGGTCCAGACTCAGGTTTCCATTCTTTTTCTTTTTTTTTCCGCGCAGCGACACCACTCATACCAGCGGAATCCAGAACTGCGATAATGCAGGTTCCAGAGGACACAGTAAATGATAATCATCCGGGTACCAGGATGAATAACGGAATTCGTACAGACTTTGCAATGTCGACCTTTGTCGCAGTCTCAGACTCCCTGGAGTCACTTTCTTGTGGCCTTATCCGGCGGCTCCCGGTCAGCGTCCCTGCTTTCGAATTTATTAATCTTACTCAGAGCATGTTCAACTTTCCCCATCAATCTTGTTCCCTTGTACTGATTCCCTAAGCCTACCTGCCGATTGAAAGGTTGGAGTTCCGTCGTTTTCAACATGCATTCTTCATATCATCGCGATAAGATGTACTGGAAAGCTGAGTCACGCAGCTGGTTGCCGTTTCGAGGCCGGGCGTGGCCCTGGCGAGTTAGGACTTACGTCGTTTGCGCTTGTGCCATCCTGACATTTTGGTTGACGCCAATCGTCCTCAACATTAACAACAACCACTCATCACCCACAGCAACGAGACCATACCCTCCTCCGTCCATTCCCAACCCTGAGTTCATGAACGATGGCTCTGGCGTACATAGCGAGGGTACTACAATTGATCTATCTGGACCGCCTCCACTGGAACCGCCAATTGGCGAGTCTGAGTCAACGGAAGTATTCCCCACACCCCTTCTCGCCAGCATCCCCATTGAAGACCCAAACAGTCTTCCAGAGGATGGGTCAACACAATCTAGCCCAGCAAGAGAGGAGGATGAGGCTCCTTCCGGCGACTCAGACCAGCAGACTATGAGTTGGAGCGACACTGAACCCTCGTACAACTTCCCTCCCGACAGTGAAAGGTTGATACTTGACGCAAAGGCAGATACCTTGCCTGATCTTATCCATATCCCGTTCGAAGACGCAGTCATCAACGAGGAGCTTGTCGGTTGGGAGGACGACTGGTTTGCCCATGCAAACTTCGACGCGGATCAATGGGGATCTCTTGAGGAGCCCAAGATCGATTTCATCTACACTTGGGTGAATGGTAGCGATGATGCCTTTGCAAAGACCATGCACCCGTATGAAGAAGCATCGAGCCTCAATGACCCAGAAGGCGAATGGATGCAAAGCCACGGCTCCAATAGATACCGAAGTTGGGACGAGCTTCGATATTCTATTCGTAGTGTCGAGAGGTTTGCAGGGGAGTTCCGCAACAAGATCCAACTGTTGGTCAACGCTGTCGACAAGACCTCCGATCCCGAGTTCGGACGCTTCAGTAAACAGCGTCCTCTGTGGCTCAAAGACGATGACGACACCAAGCTAGTGGTCGAAACGCTTAGCCAGGAAGACTTCTTCAACGAGGAAGAACACGGCGCGCTGCCCAGCTTCAACTCTCTTACTATAGAGTCCCAACTCTACAATACCCCTAGCAACATCGATCGCTTCTTCGCCATGTCTGATGACATGCTCTTGGGTCGCCATCACTCTGCCTCTGACATCTACTCCCCCTTGTTTGGTCCGACTCTCGGATTCAAGTCCAATGGGTACAATACTCAAACGCCACCTGGGGAGGCTGATGCTCGTCGGTTTGGTGAGAAGCCATACCTCATCTACACATCTTGGATGTTGAACCGACGTTTTGGCGTGCGCAAGCGAAAAGGCCAAGTGCACTTCGGCCACTCTATGTCTCGCTCTATCGCAAGAGAAGTGAGAGACGCTTTCCCCCGTCCCTCGCTGAAGTCTACGTGTCAGCGTTTCCGTGGCGAAATTGGCTTCCAGCTGTACACCTGGTACGCTGCGTTTCATTATACCATTGAGAGACATCGAGAGGCTCTTCTTTATTCGTATATCGTTCTGCGCTCTGACACCAATGGAAACAGAAACCTTGGCTGGAGTGAGCGACAGGCCGTTATGGCCGAGCTTGAAGCAGGCATGACTAACGAAGGCGATGGGACTCATCGGAAACGTATCTTCTACCGCGTTGCCAAGTATCACCGTGAGGCGGGACTTGAACCACCCAAGGTGAACATTGATACCCAGTGGACGTCGCTCGACGGGCCAATTGCAATTCGCGACATTGAATGCTACGAATTCGACGTCAACGAGTGTCTTGCGCCTGGGTTCTCTTCGCCGGCTTCTGATGTTAATCATAGGTCGGTGGTCTTCGACACAGCTGCCATGTATGACCGCGTGGCCCGTCAAGATCCCAGATGCGGTGACTGTCTTCTCAAATTGATCCTCAACCAAAAGAAAAGCGGCTTAGACCCCTTGCTTCCGCCGGCAACCATGTCAAATGCGAGAGCACTTGTGATCAAGGCGCTCAAGCGTTACCAGTATTCCATTGTGGAGCCAGACGCGCTTTTCATGATGATCACAGATACTGAGCAGGTTGAACACATGCTTCTCAATCGGTTTCTCAGAGGTACGGAAGGGGGGAAACGAGAAGTTGGGCAGCTCTGTCTGAACGACGATGTCGTGACTACAGACCCAAAGGAGCTGGCTGGACTACAGAATGCAATGCTGGAGCTATTTGAAGGCTTGCTTCCTGAGCCTAGTCGATTTGAAAAGTAGAATGCTGATCCTATGTAGCCTCATGTTCCGTCAGAGGCAAGTTCGCCGCTACCTTGTTCTTTTCGTTATGCGTTCCTTTCTCTTTCTTTTTTCTCTGCATTTCCGAGCATAGTTAGGTTTGAGCTGCAGGACTCAGGCATCTGAAGGACTCTTAACTAGTTAGATCTATGTACTATTTACCATGAATAATTCTTTTCATTCTGCATGACCTTACTCTAATGTATGACATTCCTCATCTTTTGGGTGAACACGCGTTGAGTAGAGTACTCTTCCTGACTCGAAGTAAAAGTTGCGTGAGGCGCCAGTAACCTGGTAAATGGCGAAATGTGGTCCAGAGCTGCTGCCATCCGCCCTCCCGTCGCCAAGCGATCTCACCCTACTGTCTGCCCTCCTGGAACTGGCTTCTTCCACTCGAACGTTGACCAAGCATGCCACAGCCAACATGCGGATAGCGAGTCTCCTGGATTCTCGCATACTACTTGAGCTTACAGCTGAATGGAGGTCACACGACAGTGAGACACTGCACTAGTTGGATTCTGTGAGGCTTCTGACGGTACAGGTCGAGAACGGTCATGTCTTGCGAATGATCCCTTACATACCCCACTACCCAGTCCATCCCTGTCTCACTTGCAGAATTCTCGCACACCCTTCAATGTCTCACACATAAATGCGCCACTAAACGCCACGTGCTAGGTACCTTCGACCTTCCACGGAGACTTGCCACGGCAGTCCAAAACGGGAATAGTAGTTTCAGAAATGAACAGGGGGTTGATTGTATGTATGCCATTCATGATGTTAACCACTTTGCCAAGATATAGCTCAGCTAGCCACGTCCAACCTTCCACGTAGGAATCCCATAGCGTTCTAAGACAGAATTATAGCATTGACGTCTTGACGAAGGACCGGTTCAGCCAGCCACCTCGTTTGAACCAAACCAACCATGACTTCTCGCAAGGGTGAAGTCGTATGCTTGTTTAGGTATCGATGCTTGATAAGGTATCGATGATCGCAAACCATGATCGTACTGCTATGCCTACCTAATAGCTCTTCCTCCCTTGCGGAAAGCATTGGATCTAAGAGGGTTACTGAGACATGTGGCTTCGTGAATTCCTGTGTCGAGTCACTGGAGATTCAGTATGTTCATGCCATATGGGTCAACCGCAGTGGATATCGGGATCTGGAATTGCCAAGTTTCTTTTTCACTTTGCTCTGAACATATAATCTCTTCTGTTGTTTTGCTGTAGCTTCGGAACCAACATCAGTATTACTCTGCACCATGGTACGCACATCGTACATGCTCCTTTCCCAGCGGGAGAGTCGCCGCGACGACGACAACACCTCCTTTGCCCATCCTCATCATGAAGACCTTTCTACATCGTCACTGCACTTTCTTTCGCGAGGAATCCGAACTACTGCAACAACACTGGCTCCTAGCTTTCTACATCGCAGCCCCAGAAATCCGCGACCGGTCGATGTTGAGACTTCTCGAGTCCCGTCAAACACATTGAGTACTGATTGGTTAGATGGTCTCCGTGGAGTAGCCTCTTTCATCGTGTTCCTCTTTCACCACTGCATCTGGAGTCATCCATCGATTAGGTGGGGATATGGCGCCGATGGGGTTGACACAGGCTTCCTACAACTGCCCATCATCTGTCTTGTTACACATGGCCGCGCCATGGTTGCTATTTTCTTTGTCATATCCGGGTATGCTTTGTCATTCTCGACTTTGCAAAGCATACACAAGAGAGACCATGATAAGCTCTTTACGCGATTGTCATCGTCCGTCTTTCGTCGGGCGATTCGACTGTATCTGCCTGCATTGGCGTCCGCTTTCTTACATTATATGGCTCAGAGAGTCGGGATCAAGGGCAGGAAGGACCATGTTTCAACATTCAAGTCTGATACAACCGACTTCCTGACAGAGATCCAATCTCGAATGAGCCCATTCTCGTGGTCCGCCCAACCTATCGATGCGTTTTATAACCGACATCTTTGGACGATACCGGTCGAATTCCGAGACTCAATTATACTGTTCGTTACTGTCCTTGGTCTTTCGCGAGCCAAGTGCAGTGTACGGATGCTGACAATCGCTGGCCTATGTCTCTATTCTTTGGTCGAGCAACGGTGGGATACAGCATTGTTCATGGCGGGAATTGTCTTGGCTGAAGCCAACATACTGCAAGAGCAATATGTCAAGAGAATCGGCAGCATTGATGACGTCGTTGAAAAGGGTATGGCAGATTCTGCGACATCCTCAACGATAGGAATAATTATTCAAGTGACCGTGAACGCTGGTCTGGTGAGTTTGTTGATTGGTGGGTGTTACTTGGCTTCATTCCCGACAAAAGGATCGGATACCTCACCCTGGTTTATGTGGATGCATAGACTAGGACCGGACGACCCCGAGTTTAACAGCAGGGTTTGGACGAGTTTTGGGGCTGTGATGATTACGACATCTATCAGTTTCATGCCACGCTGCCAAGCTGTATTTGAAACGGATCTTATTTGTTATCTTGGTCGCATATCCTATTCGCTGTATCTAGTACATGGTCTGTTGAACAAAGTTGTTGGGAAGCCCATTATTAAGTGGATGTGGAGCAATTTTGGCAGAGAAGACTGGATTAGATATGAAGGTGCGTGGCTTTTGGGGACAATTATTTACATTCCGATTGTGATTTGGGTCGCAGACATATTTTGGAGGATGGTTGATACAAAGACTGTTAAGATGGCGAAGAATATTGAACGGAGGTGTTGTGTGGTATCCTAATTACATTTATGTATCAAGAGTTATGCTTGCTATCAAAGTTGTGTTCTGCGCTATAGGTTTGAAGCTTCAGATATTAAATAGTCAATGCACTCTATAAACTGCCCGCCTAGCTTTCCTCGTAGTTACTCAACCATGATTAGATTCACTTATCCGTAAAGGTGTGACAGGCTAACCAATTGTGTCACCTGACTGGAGGAAATCTTAATCCGTCCAGATTTTATTGATCTCTCAGTCATTCAAAATGTGCACAAGTTATTCCCAATCATCTCTTGAATGGCACTACAATAGGTCTTCCCAGAAGTAACTATCTTCAAGGGCCTTTGTCATTTGATTGTTCATGTGCAGCCAATTTCCGAGCTGTGCACCATATGGATCAACCTCCATGTTCAGGCCACCAGACGGCCCGAAACACTCATCATTCCACCCGGTAGGCTCACTGAACGGCCTCCCTATAGTCTGTGTTTGACTTGCAATGTTGGAAGTAGGAGTTATAGCAGCAGCTTGCTGGCCAGCTGGTGATGGTACAAGCGAAGCCGGGGTAGCCCATTGCCCGAGCCTGCCATCGGCTCTGCTGTTTTTAGCTTCATGGTATTTGTAAGCAGCATCGTGTAGAGCTTGGAAAAGGTGGAGCTCCTTTCTTGCTCCAGAGGGAAAGAGGTCAGTCGAGACAGATTTCAGGGTTTCGATGATGCTACCAAGTAGTTCAAGGTCGCTTCTGTTGCATGTCTCAATGCTGTGACAAAAGATCACAATGAATGGCACGAATGGAGACAGTAAAAGGGCCCTATAATGGCCAAGCATTAGTTATGATGTCCCTTGCCTGAGGGTCGAATATTCTTACCAGTTCACGTAGCTGTCAAGAAAATCCTCTTCAAGTCGAGCTACGACAGACATGCATTCTTTATGTGCTTCCAAAGCTCTACGTGCACTGTCGATGCACTCTTGTCCGAATATGGTTCCCTGGTTAGGTTCGGCTGGTATCGCTCGGTAGATGAGACAGAATAGTGATAAATGGATGACCTTGGCGGTGCATATAAAGGCCTCGAGGGATCCGTTGCCGATAGCCTGACGCATTGCGTCAAGGTAACTTATCTATGAACATGTAAGTCGGACAGGGCTCCCAATACCGCTTTGGTTTGACGGAACCAGCAAACAGCAATGAGGGACACTGGGTATAGACATACCTCGTTTTCTTCAATACTGGTGGTGTGCGCTTCAAGTTCTGTTGCAAGTGATCTTGCCCTGGTGGTCCTGGAAACTTGCGGTTCAACTAAAGCAGCAGGACTGTAGAGCTGATCGTAAATCTTGCCTTGCAAACGCGCAAGATCTACCATTTTCTTCAATTCTCCGAAGTAGGCCATGTCTGATGTCGAGCCCGTATCCGGAACCGGAATAGTAATGTCGCTGTCACGGAGGGTTGAAGATCGGCCGAGTCGTAGAGAAAGACCTCTTTCGAAGATATATACAAGCCAGAACACTCTGGTCTGTTGCACCCTAGTTTCGGGGCTGATTTGGGACATTGACACTATGTTGTGTATGCCTAATGTCTGACTCATGTGGGAGGCGGTCGCAATGAAGTTCCATGCGGCGGATGGCTTGCATATTTCGAGGCAGTATATACCCTATCAGATTATTAACAGAGGCTCAAAGCAGTGTTCTGACTGACGTACAGCAATCATCATAGCAGTGGTCGCCTCGGGGGTGGAGGGCTGATGGAAGGGCAGATTAGCGAGAACGGTTTCTAAATTGTCTCGACAAATAATTGCTTGTTTCCCAAAGTCTTCCTTCTCATTTTGATTGGAAGTGGCGTTCTTGCATTCTCGAAACAGCCAGTATAGACCCGCATTCACCACTATAAGGTCCGTGTGACTGGTTTCGCCGGGTGAATAGACCTTGAGAAAGTATTCAGTAAAGGATGCGACGGAGTTTGCCTCATGATTCCAAAAGAACCGAACTCGGGGGTTTTCTGCACAACGATGTTAGCGTTCTTGTAGCTGTTGAGTTTCAAATTCCATATTTACCTTTAGCCATTCTGAGGCATACGAAGGCAATTTCTACCGGTGGCATGGGTAGGTTGCGTAAGTTGAGTCCTCCTTCGA
Source organism: Fusarium hainanense (assembly GCA_013618405.1). NCBI lineage: Eukaryota > Fungi > Ascomycota > Sordariomycetes > Hypocreales > Nectriaceae > Fusarium > Fusarium hainanense. The sequence goes on along the minus strand of JABFEW010000050.1, from coordinate 85,207 downwards.
GGGGTCTAGCGTGAGGATACAGGTAATCATGATCCTGCTGACTGGAATTTCTTCCCAAAGCCTTTCTGAGAGATTCCAAAACAGCTATCATCTCAATGGCGATACTAGTACCGACGGATTTGTTGATGACAGCATCTTCTAGAAATTTGTTGGCAAAGCTGGCTTGAGCCGAAAGCGAAGACTCTCCTTGGTGCTCCACGCCTGGTGTAAGCAGCGAGCTCCCACCGCTGTTGGCCGGTGGAGACAATGCAGTAGAGCTTTTTGGTAGGGTCGACTGCATCGCAGGCACAGCCTTTGCACCAGTGAGTGGAGTAGTGGAGGGTACACATGACTGAGGACAGCCTTGCATAGCTTTCAATACATTGCCAAACTCGTCCAGCATTTTCGCGATGTCATCAATTTTCTTTTCGCTGTGGGATCTGATTCAGAAATGGACAGTTAGGAAAAAGAGTCATGGGTCCTCACTATTCTTCCGAGATGAATACACGCTTTCGCCTCTCCTTGGGCTTATGCCTCGGCTGGTACGTGCAAGGAATGCCAGTACGAACGCAATAGGAGCATGGATTTCTCCGGTCACAGCGCACCTAAAATAGCAGCATGGATTAGCTCTAGGCTAGTCTGGGGCATATCAGATACGTACCTTTCGACGACGACAGCGATCGCACTGGAGGCACCCAGGCTTGGTCAGTAATGGAAAAGAAGTTCAACATGATTCGGACCTCCTGAAACTGGGGAAAGAGAAACATGGTCGTCGTCTTGTTGGTGCTTCTCCCGATCTTGATTCACATCTTCTGTTTCCCGACCCAAGAGAAGGGAAGCCTCATCATCTTCAGTTGTCATCTGCATAATGCTAATGTTCGGAGAGGTAGGTAACGGAGGAAGAAAGTCAAGAGACGCGCAAGCCCAGGACGCGAATCATCAAAGGTCAAGCAAAAGTCAGAAGTCGACGCTAAGCCGCGACTTGTGGGTCTCGCTTCCATGACAGCCCCATTGCTTATATCCGCTTAGCCAATTGTTGTATGGCAACATCATCTTGGTTTCTGGATATGGTTAGTATAATCCAGGGATGCGGTGTCGCGGGATCTTGGCATTCCGCACTCCGAGTTGGGTAAGTCTCGGCTGCGGTGTCTTGGTATTCTTTACCGTCGGTTGGAGTTCCAACATTGTTGCACAGGTAAGCTGAATGGAGAAACTCAGAATGTCAGCCGACTAACCAACCTTCAGATCCTCAGCCAAAAGGTCCGAAAGGGCCTGCTAGATGGTATGTTGAAGCAGGACTTACGGTTCTTCGACAGACCTGAGAACACTGTTCGCGCGCTAGTTAGCCGCGTCGATTCTCAGTCTCAAGCTGTATTGGAGCTCATGGGCTTCAACGTAGCCTTGGCCTTGCAATCCATTATCAACGTCGTCGCCAGCAGTATCCTTGCCCTCGTTTATGCCTGGAACCTTGGTCTCGTAGGCGTTTTCGCTGGCATGCCCCCTCTTCTGCTAGCAGGCTATTCTCGTATACGCCTCGAGACCAAGTTGGACACTGAAGTTGACAGTCAATTCTCCACGAGTGCTTCTATCGCCTTTAAGAGCGTCAATGGTATTCGTACCGTTTCTTCACTTGCGATTGAAGGTGCTATCATGCAGAGGTATAATGAGGGGCTGGATAATGCTGTTTCGGGCTCACGCGGGCCGCTTTTTCACATGATGATTTACTACTCGTTGACATAATCCGTCGAATTCTTCATTCTTGCTCTTGGCTTTTGGTGAGTGATGTGGATATTCCCATTCAACTTGATACCTAACGTCGATTATACTAGGTTCGGGTCGAAGCTTGTCTCTGAAGGCGAAATTACATTTCCGCAATTTATTGTCTCTTTCCTCGGTGTTTTCTTCTCTGGTCAAGCCGCAGGTGTCATCTTCAGTTTTTCAAGCAGTTAGTTGATCCATTTCCCTTTACCGCGTGATTCCTACATTGGAGCCCAGGTTTTACAAAGGCCAACTCTGCCGCAAATTACTACTTCTGGCTCACCAACCTGCAACCCCTCATCCGAGAAACGGAGGAGACCAAAGACAAGGCCCCAGCAAGTGATTGCACATCGATAGACTTCCGAGACGTACAGTTTTCTTACCCGCTGGCTCCCGAGAAGCAGGTGATCAAGGGACTTGACCTCACTGTAAGTTCATTCAAAATCGCAACCAAGTCCGAGCTGACCTCGTTTAGATCGAACGTGGACAATTCGTCGCCTTTGTCGGTGGTTCAGGATGCGGTAAAAGCACCATAATCTCGCTCCTCGAACGCTTCTACGATCCCTCCAGTGGTACCATCAAGATCGACCGCTCAGCTTGCCTCACCGACATCAGTCCTCGTCTTTACCGTGGCAGACTGGCTTTGGTTCAACAGGAGCCAACTCTTTTCCCGGATAGCATTCGCGACAACATCACGGCTGGACTTGATGTCAGCCCAGATGAACAAGCGCTTATCAAGGACGATGTGTTGGAAGAAGCTTGCCGAGCCGCCAACGCCTGGGACTTTATTAGCTCCCTCCCTGAAGGTCTTAACACCCCCTGTGGCCAGGGTGGTAGTCAACTTTCCGGAGGGCAGAGACAGAGGGTTGCCATCGCACGCGCACTCATCCGCCGTCCTAACGTCCTTTTATTGGATGAAGCAACCTCAGCACTTGACACCGAGTCTGAAAGAGTTGTGCAAAAAGCGTTGGCTAGCGCCGCAGCTGACGGCAATCGTATCACTATAGCAGTTGCCCACCGTTTGTCGACCATTCGCGATGCTGATAAGATTTGTGTCTTCTTCCGGGGTCGTATTGTCGAATTTGGCACACATGGTGAACTCGTTGAGCAGGATGGTATTTACAAGCAGATGTGTGACGCTCAGAGACTCGATAAGGCGGTTTAAGTCTAGCGTGTATATAGTTCGATCTATCGGTGGTTTTAATATTGTACTTCGGCCTTTCTCATATATCTAGTTCTTCAACCTATAATATACTCAGTCATTCTCACAAAAACAGTATCATGAGCTCATAGATCAACGTGATCGGGTTTTTCTTACCACAATGCTACTCGCGGCTCAAAACAGGCAGGGCCGACTTAGAATCTCAAGACTTTCCCTTAATCATAGGCCCTACACTACGGACGACAAAATAGCCAATGACGAGATAATGTCAGAAGCAAGTAGGAAAAGTCGTTAGATAAGGTTTGAAGATATTTATACTTTACACAAGGCATCATGACACCTTTGCCCACACATGACCTTGCCTTTTTTTTTTTTATCTTTCCCCAGCTTGAGGGTTAGGCTGGCTGCGAGATGCCTTCCTTGCTTGCTTCCATCCGTTTTTATCTTCACTCCACCAACATCAACAACCTCACTTTCGGAGTTAGAGATTGGGAGTCAGGCAACACGCAAACGCCACCGACTCAATTATTACCATTACAATTAAACAAAAATACGATTACGCTCACGATTTTACGTTCACGTTCACGCATTTTGCGCAGTCAACCACATTCCTAGTGTCACAGTCACAGTCAGTCACAGCCACAGCCACAGCCACGGTCACCCATGGACCGGACAGACTACCGACTACCTACTGTGGACTATGGACTGTAGGCTATGGGCTATGAACCACTTTTTTAGACCACAGCGTCCGTTCGAACCCCAGACCGCCAGCTATGAAACCCAAATCGTACGCCTGCAATCTTTGACCACTGCGACACACCATAGAGCTACATACGCTATCTACACAAGGGGTGGTGAGTTTACAACTTATATACCTTACCCTCCTGGCTCCCTTCAGGCTGCAGCTGACCTAATGGGCCTATCATATGGCGGCTACCAGAGCCTTCCAAGACGTGCCCCATGAGATCTTCCCACCCATCATCAGGCAGCAATCCGCCTCCCAACCTCCGATCCACCAAAGCTGTCATATTTACAGTTGTGGAATGAGACACTGAGAACCAATACGGGTTCAGACTACTGATACGCCTGTCAAGTAGGTACTGTGTGATAGCATCATTCCATATAATCTTGATCTACAGTTCCCCACGGCGCCTCTAGAACTGCTTCTTGTCACCGGGGTTTGTGATGATTGTCAGTAGGTGGGTATGTCTTGTGCCGAGCCAGCGTGGGAACTGTAATTTCCATTCGCGCTCAGGGTTCTCATGGGTTACTCAGACCTATGGTCACTTCTAGATGTTTCTTTGGGTGGATATGTGGTGTTCGTGGAAAACTCAAATTGATCGAAGTAAAACACTAAAAAGAACTGACACCTCCTTTGTGGTCCGTGTTGTGGGGCAGCCTTGAAGCTTCTAAGCTTACGGCCAGTCATAGAATTTTGTTGTGACAAACAACTAATTCGCTAACTCCACATTCTGCCAGTCGTCAAGAGGATCAAACTGGTTCATCTCATAAGCTTCTGGCTGCCTGTCCCGTCGCGCCTCCGCCGCCTGCGCTGCCAATTCCGCCACAGCAGGTCTCGGCCTTAGTGGGATAGGAACTGGGTGTGGCACGCCCCATGCTGGTTCGTCCACGTTAGGCATCGGCGGCATCGGTGGTGGTGCCTGTTCATCCAAGTCAGGAGTGTCTTCTTTCGCGTCTTCTGTCTGGGACTCGCCAATGTTTCGCGTCCACAGCCCCACAGCCAGATAGGCAATCGCGGTAAGGGCCTCGGGGAGCAGCACAAAGTACACGCCCTGCATGCTTGTTGCACATCGTTCTTGTTGAGCAAACGTTTTTGTCATGACGCACATCGAGTAGATGACGCGGATGCAGAGGCAGACGGAACCGAATGTCGTTGCGAAGAGGAGCTGTTAAAACGTTAGTTGATTCTTTTTTAGGGTTTCTTCATGACTTACTCTGCTCTTGTCATCTTTCCAGGAGCAGTCCTTTTCGACGAGGGCGACGATGGCTTGGATGACCATGAGCTTGGCAGCCACTGCCAGACATCCCAAACCAATGCCGATCTTGACTTTCGCGCCGCCGTTCGGATCAGTGGCACCCAAGATCAAAAGAAGTTCGCCCACGATTACCAAAATGTGAATTATGGCAACTTTGATCTTTTGAATCGCGCCGTTCGTCTCCCAGTGGTGATTTCTATCAAATGTCAGCATTCAGACTAGAATCTATCTCCGTTTTCCTTACAATTCAAACCAAACAGCCGATGTGGCAAGGATGAGGATGCCAACACAGATGTTCAAGATTATCACAGCATGCCTGTGCTCGCAAAGCATCATGATACCGCCGATGACGTGGAGAAGGGAGAACAGTGTAAGGTACAGCGTCCATAGAAAGCCTGGTTTGCCATGAAGTTTCAAGAGATAGGCTACTGGGAGTAGCAGTATGCCGTAGACGATGGGCTCGATGACGAGCAAAGCGCGGGATATCATGGTGTCGGTGTTGTTGTCGATGTCGATTTTATTGTTAGTGTTAGTCGATGTGTGAATTTTTTCTTGCAAAGTCCTGGGTGGGACATTGCGATGTGTCCTTTTTATTTGGCCAAGTTGTGTTACTTTTGGCGAGACTGATAGAGTTTATTGCCTGCAACTTTGAAATCGTCACACGATTGGGTGAAGTTTGACTTGGACATTTTGGGACACAATGAATTATGACGTCACTTTCTGTCAAGCGCCGGGAGATCGACGCTTGTCTCGGCTAGAAGATTAGATAACCTTATTTCCAATTTGAAACGTGGCAGCGAGTGGGGACAGGCTGAAACAGGCAATGCAAACTTTTCACTTTAGGGTAATAACACTGTGACCTATTTTTCAAGCAGCAGAAGTCACGTCGAGGACCAGATAATCATCAGCAAACGGTTGTTTATGGTGCATGAGTGTTTCCTAACTTTTATTGATATCTCGATTTATTTCCACAATGTTGGTCTGCGTTCACTTCGCCCAGCGCTCAGCGAATTGATAGGTCAACTGTACTTTTTCATTGAATTACATTTCTCTCATAACCCAAATTGGTGATCAAACCCTCGACACCTATAGCCTGGGCATTTACGTTGAAGGGCATTGACAATGAACCAATGCTCTACGTAGATCTACAGCAATGCTGATTCCATTACCAATTTCTGTATCCGGATACGAATGCTTTCCATCGGCTGATAGCCACGCAATCAATAACGAAGCTTGATCCGGGCATTGTCGGAGCAGCTACGAGTATCAAAATAAGTGGACTATGCGCGCATGATGGGAAAAAATATTGCGGTTTCACTCATCCACTTTGTGATCGAGCAAGATATTACGTTGGCAGCTTCGCATGTGTTGAGCGCACTGGCGGCTTGTTATTGGTCTAAGAGGTCCAAATGTCTTATGCGCCGCATGGGCTGTGGCTGGTGCGTCGCCGCACCGCCGCACGCCTTATCGATCTGCGGCCCGCAAGACGCCGCAGCGGCATCTCCCATCTGCCGCCATACGTGCCACACCTTTACATGTGGGCAATCAGGCGATTAGTTCCCGATAACGCCGCTCGGGTGAACCCGCCCTGACTAGAATCTAAACGGCTCCGGAAGCTATCCACTACCGGCAGATGCAGGAAGCTGATGATACTACTCCGTGATTGGTTGCTTCTTGGATGACTAGGTGTATACATGCTACACTATGGGGACAAATGATGCAAAAGATGATGCTGTATGGTGCATTGATCATGAACATCAATGGACATGGCCGGAGCGGTCGGCGTTCGGACTTTGCGAATTAAGAAAAGTCAGCGCTTTGTAGAACGTGAGACTTGGTATAAATATCCAGAGTTGTCTCGTCCGATTCATCAATATCACTCTCATCATCACTCACAAACACACTACTAAACAACTTCAACAAACAACTTCAACAATCTTCAACATGGCTATCACCAAGTACAAGGCTGCCGCTGTCACCTCCGAGCCTGGAGTAAGTCTCTCATCATCAACTCCCATCCAACTCAACTGACAACCTCCAGTGGTTCGACCTCGAGGGCGGTGTTCGCAAGACCATCGACTTCATCAACGAAGCCGGTCAAGCAGGCTGCAAGTTCGTCGCCTTCCCCGAAGTTTGTAAGTTTCTTCCCTTTTTGCTTCCTCTCGACATCTCACTGACATCTCAGGGATCCCCGGTTATCCCTACTGGATGTGGAAGGTCACCTACCTCCAATCCCTCCCCATGCTCAAGCGATACCGCGAGAACTCTATGGCCGTCGACTCCGAGGAGATGCGCCGTATCCGACGTTCCGCTCGGGATAACCAGATCTACGTCTCTCTCGGTTTCTCTGAGATCGACCACGCCACTCTCTACCTCTCTCAGGTCCTCATCGGTCCTGATGGCAACGTTATCAACCACCGTCGCAAGATCAAGCCTACTCATGTCGAGAAGCTTGTCTACGGTGATGGCTCTGGCGACACCTTCATGTCCGTCAGCGAGACTGACATCGGCCGTGTCGGTCAGCTGAACTGCTGGGAGAACATGAACCCTTTCCTCAAGTCTCTGAACGTCTCTGCCGGTGAGCAGGTTCATGTTGCTGCTTGGCCTGTCTACCCTGGCAAGGAGCGCCAGGTTCACCCTGATCCTGCTACCAACTACGCCGACCCTGCTTCTGACCTCGTCACTCCCGAGTATGCCATTGAGACTGGTACTTGGACTCTTGCTCCTTTCCAGCGTCTCTCCGTTGAGGGTCTTAAGATCAACACTCCCGAGGGCGTCGAGCCTGAGACTGACCCCTCCGTTTACAACGGCCATGCTCGCATCTACCGACCTGATGGAAGCTTGGTTGTCAAGCCTGAGAAGGACTTCGATGGTCTTCTCTTTGTCGACATTGACCTCAACGAGTGCCACCTTACTAAGGTCCTCGCTGACTTTGCTGGTCACTACATGCGACCTGATCTCATCCGACTCCTGGTTGACACTCGTCGCAAGGAGCTCATCACTGAGGCTGATCCCAACGGCTCCATCGCTCACTACACCACTCGCCAGCGACTTGGATTGGACAAGCCTCTCGAGAAGAAGGAGGCTGAGGATACACCTGATGTGATCTAAGTATTGGATAGGATACTGGATCATCGATTAGATTGGCTGTTCTCCCCTCGCTTGTTAGTGGTGGACATTTGTAAGATAAGAGATTGTACATAGAATGAAAGACATTGAATGATCAAACGTTTATTATAATTCGTTGCGCCAACTATGTGGTATCAAGACATACTTTACATGTTATTAGTAGTCCGTATACTTGATTGAACTTATTGATAAAGTCATGCAGCAAACAGAGCCTTACTATCAGCCCTGTGATGCGATACTTCGGAATCCCATTGGCTGAGGTCAAAGTCCTGCATCACTAGATTGCGCCTTCCTATTCCTTCGAGCCAATTGACTGCTGGATGATAAGACACTCGTGTAACATCCCAGAAAATCACAGAGTAGTAGCACCCATGTCTTGATAATTGCACTCCCATTCTTATGCAAGTGTATGCATTTGTGCCCAAGGCAAACTTTCCTTGGCTCGGTGGCTGAGTCTAGCTTATGAATAATTAATAAGAGAGCCCTGAGCCCCCGCAAATTGTTTCTGCATATCTCATACAACCTAACAGATTCGTCTACATCAAGTCATCATTCCACAGCTCACTGACAACCATGACATCCGTTGGCGATGTTCTTACTATTATCGATGCAACCATAAAAATTGTCGATGCGACACGGACTATCTATAATGCTGATAAAGAGAAGGAGGAATTGCGCAAATGGATTCAAACCCTGGCGGACACACTACGTGGATTCATAGATGTGTCTACTTCCCTGAATAGCCAAAACAGGATAGTATTCGACAGCATCAATGACCAAATCGAAGATCGGATGGCCAGCGTGCAGAAACGGCTTGTAGATGAGAAGGGCGGCTTCAAGAGACGACTGAACCGCCTACTATGGCCTGCTAGAAGAAACAAAGCTAGGGAAGATATTGAGGCAATTGAGAAGCTTGATGAACAAGTGAGGAAAGTCCTTCGAAACTTACCAGCAGAGGCCTCAAAGGCCTATGAGAAGGGCCTCCAGCGTTTGGCTGAAGCTTATAGAAAGCCTGAAGGGAATATGCCTTGCAGAGCTATACAGGCTCTGTTCTCGGTGGTCTTTGCGAAGGCTCCCATGACATCGAAACAGCTGAAACAAGCTTTGGCTATCAGAGCGACAGATACCAAGTATAACAGCCAGAACGAAATTGTCCAGGGCATAGACACACTATGTGGCGAACTATTGATTATCGAGCCAGAAACGCAAGAGGTTCGAGAAGCTCACAAAACCATCACTGACTATTTGATGAGGCCCGAAACACAGAGGGCCTGGTTCCCTCACATCCGAAAACACATGAGCCTTACTCTGATACGCTACCTCTCTCTGGATGATCTGAACGAGCCTCTACGCGACAACGAGTCGACCAAGCAGTTTCAAAACCGTCATCCCCTTCTCACCTATGCGCTTGAGCTTTGGGGAACGGATGTATTGAGTGCACTGGATGATGTTGAGTCGGATCCGGAGATGCGACAGGCAGTTGGCCGGTTCTTGAAGTCTCAGCACAACGACTGGAACAGTCATGTTTTGAAACAAGTGGCTAGAATGATCGAAACCAAGTTAAATCGCCGACTAGTTTCATCAATGAGGGATCATCTCTTATTCATAGGCTGCGAGTAACTATTTATGGGCAGGTATACGGACGAGATATAGCTTTTTGTGAGTGGGAAGACTGTATATAGGAGTATCCGATGATTGTTTGTCGTTAAAGAACAGGAGTATGTAATGGCTCTTGCAATTTGTGTTTTCAATAGTAGACGTTGAAAGCTCAGCCTTTTGGGAAACCTTAGATGGCAATACCTCTTGAGTATCACAACTCTGGCTTCTGACCAGTGACCACAATCCTACAAATCGTTAGCATTATTCCAACCATCATAGAATAAAACTTACACCTCCCAATAAGCATGGACCTTGGTATTCCTCATCTCCTCCCTAACATTCGCAATGAAGAATACAATCTCCTCATGCGTCATGCCCAGTCCCTGCCTCAGCAAAAACGAACTGATACTCTCCAAGTTCCTCTCAATGTTTGCCAAAGTCCAGAGGCCAATTTCTTTGTACTTGGGGTCCTTGGGCCAAGTGTTGCTCGGCCACTTGAACGTCTTTTTGGTGATGTTGATGAAGCCTGCTTCTTTCATGCGACGCTCGTGGTCTTCGGTTTCGATGAATGGACGACGGAGTGTTGCCGCTCCTTTGACGGTTAGTTCGTCCCATTTGTGCAGGGGAGATGTGGATTTGAGGGTTCCGTCGTCGGATTTGGCGGGGAAGGCTGGGTCAATCATTTCGAGCCAGCCACCTGGTTCTAGGTGTCTGGAAATCAGTCAGAGGAGGTTTTCAAGGGAATATTAGCGTGAGTGAAAGAGAAGAAGGATGGTTACTTGTAGCATTGCTTAGTGAACTTTTCCCAGTCTGTGAAACTACCGGACATAAGGCGGACAAAGATGTAGTCGAATGGTTTGGTCCAAGTCCACTCTTGCTCCGCATCGTCAATCTCGAAGGTGCAGTTTGGAGGGACACTGGTATTGTCAGTAGCGTTCAGTTGAGGGACGACGATTCTCACAAAGCTGGTTGGATGGCGGCGATATCGATGCCAACGACCTGTATGGTGAGTCATGTGAACTGAACTTAGTGTTGTTGCTTACCTCGGCATGAGGATGTTCATCAGCTGCGATGCGAATCAGTAATTCCGCCATTTAACGTGTGGGTGTAACGTGACGTACCGAACTCGACGGCCCAGATCCCCGTCCCTGTGCCGACATCAAGAACTCGCTTAGCTGTATCGGCGTTTGGCGCGAAACATTTCTTTCCACCGAATGTGAGTAAGAGCTGATGATTCTGAAGGTCTGTCGCGTTCTGATTAGTCGTTTTCTCAAAGTGTCCTCGTGGGCTGTACCCAGTCTTTCTGACTCGTGCTGGAAAAGCGTCAGTCGTAACCTGGAGCGATATGAGTGTGGTATTTCACCTCGTCGCTGGGAAGATAGTATGCTATAGATGATGTAAGTTATTATAGACGTGTCTGGTCATTTGGCTCTCACATACTCTCGTCTCGATGATATCCACGACCGTTGATCATATGGTATTCTCGAATGCTGGAGCGCAAAGAGGCAGTGGATATTTCGTCGTCGGTCTGAGATAGTCAACAGCCACTCCATATATGCCAAAGAACTAGGCAGCTCACAACTCCAATGGCAGAATCATCATCAGCATGTACATCCGGCTCCTGAAAACATGCATGTCAATAGCCTTCCATCGTCAATAACATCACGTTTACCCACCAAATGATCATCATCTGTGTCAGAACCATGTGTCGGAGACAACGCCCCAGGAGATGCCTCCTTTTTCGGGGTTGTCTTGCCGGAAGCAACTTTCGTTTCAGCAGCGCTCGCCATGTCGTTCAATCTGGCAAATTTTCAATCAAAAGTAAAACATTGAGACAACCAGAATTTGGGACACAACTCGAGCGGGGTCGACATTTTGAATAAATTCATGACCTGTTGGTTCGACGTTGCAATTATATCCATTTTATCCATCTATGATCTGATTTGCACTGCGCCATCGGATCGCATGTCCGGATGGTCGTTGCGTCGGTTGTGAGTGGTTGGTCGGGGATGGTGGTGGATCTTTTGTTCCGCCTACTAGGGTTGCACAACGACACTTGGCGGTTTCATGACGTTCAAGTATGCATGTTGGTTCATTGTTGGTCTGTATTGACAGCAACCCGCGTGCCTACTCGCTCATGTCCACGTAATCATTGGCCTCTACAGAGAATGGTCTATAGTTGATTATTCAATACTCTTTAATCTATATCGTAATGTCCTTCAAAGGATAAGTCTCATTCGAAACATCCGTAAACAACCCCCCAATATCCTTCTGAAATTGGCCATGCAACCTCCTCGCCATGGCAGTCATAACACTTCTACTCAGCAACTCAGGAACCTTATGCTTAGTATGCCAATTATGGCTCACAAAAACACCCTGACACTCACAATTGCCCTCATTCGCAAACTCATTCCCATTGGCATGATTACACGGTATCCCCTTGACTTCATGCGTTCCGTTGAACTCGTAGCGGATATAATATGAGAACGCGCTTTGTTCGTGCGCCCATTTTAAGTTCCACGCTTCGCAGCCTGGAATGCTTCGCGGACAATCTTCCCATCTGGAGTATAGTTCTTGTGTGCGCTTACTGGCTTGTGATATGACGAAGCCTGTGTTGAGAATGAGGTTATTGTGAAAGTCGTAGTCGGCTGGTATGTTCAGGTCGTAGGCCATTGCGACGAGCGTTTCGGGACGTACGTCCCAGAGGTTCATGAGCCATTCTAGTGGGAGGTCAAGATGGGTGAAGACGGCGTCTGAGTCGAGTGATACGACGAAGTCGTAGGATTTTAAGGCTTCTTTTGCGATGGCGGGTTTAATCCATGTGCCGTGTCGGTCTGAATAGTCTGCTGCTTTTACTAATCGGTAGTCGTAGCCGTGAATCATAGCTGGCAGAGTTAGAGAAGTTGTCAATTAGGAGCCGTGTGGAATGTACCGTATAGATAGTGATTAAGATGACCTGCAGTCCGTCCGGGAACAGTCGGGTAGTACAACGGACACTCGTTCAACATGGTGTTCTCGTCGCTGGCATCAAGTCGTGTATCCGTGTCTATAAGAACAATCTTCTTCCCCAACGGTCTCTTCCATCGCATTTGTCCTTCCGGCACTTCAAATCGCTCTCCTTTGTCGGTGACAAACACGCGCTCTTCAATGGGATGTACTAAAGGCTTCCATAGTTCGGCAAGCGTCGAAGCCAGGGTTTGTTCTTTAGCATCGGTAGCATTGCGCTTATGTTCTTGGCGGATCTTGTTGTGGCAATTTCTCTTGACAAAGTCCGTTATTTGTGGTTTTGCGGGCTGACTTGTGGTGGTCGGGGTACTGATGTTGATTGGGCTGCTATTGTTAGCCACTCCGTTCTTATAAGGAGAACAAGATCTTACCTTGGTGGCTGAGATGAAAAGAGAAAATAAGTGCACAGAAAGAATGTAGTCAAACCGAGTATGCAGCTGGTCAACAACGCACGTCTTGAACTTTGCAAAAGACCCATCTTCAAGGACGAATGTGTGGAAATGCCCAAACATTAAATCAGCAAGAAAGAGGCAGCCCGAGAAACAAGGGCGATATAAATGGCAGGTGCTTAAGGGATACACAGCCCTATATCCGCAAGGCGGAATCTGTCATACGATGCAACGAGTCGCGGTATTGGCTCTAGATGGACCCTGGGAGATTGACATGCCTCTTTCGGCAGTAGGTGACCCATGACAGATGTTCTAGATCAGTGTCAAGAAGGCATTATTGATCTCTATTGGGAATAGCTTGTCGGTTTATTAATGCAAGACACTAACAACCAATAGCCGAGACTTAGCTCGCTTAGCCGGCACTGGTTCCTGGCATGACCTTATGTAATACATTCTTTCCACGATACTTCGATGTACATTTCCAATAACAGCTATCCTCGAGTACTCCGTCAGCTTAGGTAATGAAGATTATTCAATATTTCATGTGCTTCGGAGCTGAATGGAATAGAGTTGGTAGGATTTGCAAAGTGGACCTTTCTGTCCCTGTCTGTGCGACGCTATACGACGCTTACATCCATTACGAGGTTCTCATAGGACGTGGCGTAAAACGAAAAGCAGGGACCAAATTTCTCGGATCCTCGGGTCAGCCCAACAGTGCAGTGTTACATGATATCACCAATGTTAACCCAATCACTGGATTTATCGCTTTCTTCACATGATAAAGTCTACCCACAACAGGTAAACGCCGACTGGATGACGCGTATTTGAAGTGCCGAAGCGACAGAATCTAGACCAATTGCAACCAAGCTACAAGCAGAGGCATCCCTAGAAGAAGCCCAACAGCCCCCGAGCTCGCACCACTGTTGTCTTCGTCCTTGCCCTCTTTCTCATCATCATCGAACAGTTTACTTCTGTGGACACTAGTCTCCGAACTCCATCCCCACATATTATTCCTATCATCCGTCTTGGTAGCCTCCTGCGCCACAGTCCCCGTATACCACTCCGTCATAGCATCAGCGGTATAACCATTTTCCATACAATAGGAAGCATAATATGATCTCATAGACGATGCATCTTGTGTCTCAACTCCTGCTGAGCAACTAGCCTGTGCACAGCTGTCGATGTGCTCGCTAACTTGTTTCGCTTGTTTGTCGTTTGTGGCGCAGTAACATTTTTCTAGGTATGGGGCACGGCAGTCGAGTGTGCTGCCGACGTCTGTTTGGCCGTTGTTGGGGCGAAAGAGACATGGTTTGACGCATTGGTTGACATCAGACGGGATTTGATTGAATATGTTGACTTTTTGAGATATACTTCCTGTCGCGAGAATAAGAAGTAGCGTGAATCTGAAGGCCATGTTGAATGTTCAGGGTAGGATGGAGGTGGGGCGATGAGACTTGGTGTGGAGGTTCGAAATGAACGGGCGCGGGATTTGACTATGGAGTACAAAGTAGAGAAGCTTCAGTCAGCCTGATCCTGAATGGTTGGGCAACATGTACTTTATCAATTGATCCTAACCCGTTACTACAATGAACTGGGTATTTGCATAGACAGGCATCAATATTGCCGGCGGTTGCTAAGCCAATAAGAAGCACTTTCTATCATTGAGTTTGCAGATCTCTGTTTCATCTTCTGTTATCACCCATATCACCAACAGAATAGCCTTCAAATAACCGGTGTATCTGGCAATTAGTTGCGGTTGGCTACACTGGAGACTTCTAGTCCGCCATTGCCTTCTTTTCTGCCTTCCAAGACATGGACAGGTTCGTGGAGTGAGTGGGCGCCTTCGGGAATAACACGGCAGTGCTCGAATGTATTTGACGCCGACTGCCAGTGAGATGAACCGGTGCCTGCGTCTAGATCGGACACAAGATATGGGGCACATGCAAGAATGAATGCCATTCAAGTTATGTATGCGTCGGTGATATTCTCCGACCTTGATGGTACATTTAAAGACCGACAATGATACGAAAACTCTCGGTCTTCAGGCAACCAATTGCGTAAGATCATGATTGGCTGGTTCACGTTGCTCGGTCTTTGACTTTCATGCCCCACCTTTTCAGCTTCTAGCGTATGGACAATCATCCTACAATATGATAAGCCCACAAAGACCGAGATGAAGGCAGCCGCAGATCATTAGTTGACAGAATGGCTGAGCAAGTTGCGCGGCCTGAGATATGTAGGTAGAGAGAAGTAAGCTCGATCTTACGGACTTTGGCTTGGCATCCAACTTGGCCTATCAGCTATCAGAAAGACCGAGATGAGATCTCTGCTTACCAAGTCTTGCAAAGACCGAGATGTCATGTTCCTCCAGGTATATAAATGATCACATTATCGTCGATGAAACTTCAAATCATCATCACTTTGTCAACAACCAAAATGCATCTCCTTCCTATCTTCGCACTTTTTGGCGCGGCACATGCCATCCTTATGCCCTCCGCACCAGGACCCTACGATGTCGCCGTCCGCGACTTCGAGCTCATTGACCCAGATCGCATCGACAACTTCGCACCAGAGCCAAACACCAGGCGCCGCATCATGGTATCAGCCTATCTTCCCATCGATGCCAAACACCACTGCAAGCCCCATGTTGTTCCCTACATGCCACCTCTGACAGCCAGTGTCTTCGGCGAGCTAGGTACTACACTCGGCATTCCAAACGGAACTCTTGAGAGTTTTGAGATGGAATTTTGTAACATCTCTACTATGAAGCCCTCTGAGAGCAAGAAAGAGTTTCCTGTAGCCATTTTCTCGCCTGGTGCGCAGGGCACTAGACTTGTGTATGGTGCTATGGCGCGATCATTAGCGAGTCTTGGATATGTCGTTTTTACGATGGATCATACTTATGAGACGTTGGTTGTTGAATTTCCTGATGGAACTGCCGCATATCATACTACAAGTGATACTTCTGATCTGATTATGCTAGAGGTAAGCACACCCACAATTGGCTAGACTCCAACTGACAGGTCCAGGCTCGTACGAAGGATGCATCATTCCTCACCGCCCAACTTTCCAACAAAACCCTCACAAACTCAATCTTCGCCAATTTCCCCGGTACTTTCAAACCCAACAAGGTAGCCATCTACGGCCACTCCTTCGGCGGCTCAACATCGGCAGTAACAGTCCAGCACGACCCTAGCATCATCGGCGGTCTTGGCCTCGACGCTCCAATCTACGGATCCGTCAACCACGAAGGCTTCAAGAAACCCTTCATCCTCGTCGCCGCCGATAAGAAAGATCCCTACGACTGGGATGAGTTCTACAGCAAAATCGATGGATCTAAGATGATTTCTAAGATTATGGAGACGCAGCATTATGCGTTTACTGATGTTCCGTTGATGTTGACTAAGATTAAAATTCCAAAGGAGTCGCAGGGTGTTGTGGATGAGATTTTTGGGACGTTGGACGGGAGGAAGGTCGAGAAGGCTACGAATCAGATTTTGGTAGGATGGATGGATTTGTTGTTTAAGAAAGAGACTGGTGCGCTTAAAAAAGTTGGACGAAATGTTAATGTCAAGGTGTTGCGTAGCGATCTGGCTAAGCACAAGCAGAGCTATGGGGTCGGATATCTCCGAGGTATTCAATTGGAGCAAACATCAGGTTGGATAATTAGGAGGTCTTGAGTAGAACATCGGGCGATAGCTACAGCTTAACTATACATCGATGAGCCTTAGGCGAAATCAAAAAGTGATTCTCCATCTCCATCATCTCGTCAGTCATTTCGTCACCAAGTCTGACACCCCGACACTCTCGAAAGAATAAAGCTGCTCCAAGTCTCAACTCCATCCAAGCTAAGTGCATCCCAATACAAATTCTTGAGCCAGCACCGAATGGAGACATTGCTGCTTTTTGTGCAGGTGTTATACTGGACTTGTCCATGAATCGATACCCGTCAAATCTGGCAAGTCAGTATATGATGATGTAAAATGGGGGGTGACATACCTTGATGCATCAGGGAAAACATTTTCGTCGCGATGAGTTGTGTATGCTTGGGTACTGACGACTGTACCTGCTGGGAGATGATGGCCGCTTAGAGTGGCACCTTTGCCGGGAACCACGCGAGGAAGGGAACCCGGTGCAGCACCATATAACCGGAGCGTCTCTTCAATAACGCTGTTCAAGATCGGCGCATTCTTTAGTTCCTCGAAGCTCAACTCATTACTGAGACTGGCAACTTCCTGCTCCAACTCCCCTTGAAGCTCAGGATGCTTCATAACTGCCCAGACCAAGTATGTGAGTGTAACAGCCGTCGTGTCAGACCCTGCGACAATGAGATTTCCTGCCTCACATTGAACACTTGATGAAGTGAGAGTTGTCTTTTCCTGGCCGTCAGCTTCGGCTGCCATTTGGCTAAACAGATTCGCTCTGCTCATGGCAGTTTGCATATTTCGAACCGCTACTGCGCCATGGTCATAGACGACATTATCAGCGTTTACGAGCTTCTTCAGACCTTTTGAGGGAATGAATTTGAGGAATGGGTAGATCCAAGACAGCTCGCTTCTGATGCCGCTGTTGATGAGGGCAAGTTGGATGGAGTCAATGTAAGGTGTTTGCTGGAAGTGTAAGTGAATGTCAATACGTTGTGAGGAAGCACTTACCTTTCCCTGTTCGAGCATATGAAACGACTCTCCAAATGACAGATGAGCAATAACGTCCGTAGTCATGAGAGTCCACCATTTAAACACATCCGCACCAGCACCCATCGCATCTTGCTTAATCTTCTGCACCGCTAATCCAGTCTTCTCTCGAATCTCAGGCTCCCAATTCGCCAACAACGAACTCACACTAAAAGCCCTCGCAAAAAGCCTTCTGCGCGCAGAATGAAGGTGCGGATCCCTCATCGCAAAGATACCAGATTCTCTGCCTGGGGTAATGCCATCGTACCAGTCTGACTTTAAAAATCCGGAGCCGATTTTGTGAATTGCTGAGACGGATTCTGGGTCGCTTATCGCTACTTCTTGAGGAGAGATTCGGACGATGGGACCGTAGTGTGCGTGAAGTGCGTGGATGTAGTGGATACGGTTGCCGGTTACTACGTGGTATTTTAGGATGAGATGGGTTATGTGAGTGTACCAGGGTCCGGGAATGCGGCGGAGTGGTGAGGAGAGCGCGGTTATGAGGGTGTAGGCTGCTGTGATGAGGAGGAAGATGCCGGCCAGCACAGGCGTGCCGGGATACTGGATGAGAGCCATGATCGATGACTGGGGTGGTTGTTAGTTGTCTATTATTGATCGATTGATCATCTGAAGGTTGGCGGTCTGATGTGTTTATACAGCCGGACTCGTATGTGGGGTTCGGGACTGTGGGGGTCACCGGAGCCGACCGGAGTTTCTGGGAAGTCCGGCACGGCACGGTAACGCTCCCCGGCATCATATCGGCTTCTCGACCGTCGTTCTCATCGGTCGAAGCATCAATTTTGATGGATGGCAGATTATAGATATTGTTCGAGTATCGCCTCTCTCGAAGATGTTCAGCTTAGATGAATGATCCGACGTCTTATAATGTGTTGACTTAAGCTGTACAGCTTGATTGATGCACAAGCGTTAAAAAATAAAATCATGATGATTTGAACGGCAATTGTATTGCCAAAACGAGTCTGTAGATTGTAGAATTGCCGATGCGACATCATGCAATTCGGGGATGTTAAAGTCTCCGTACCGCCGTCAAGTTGCATTGGAGCGGCTTGAACCATGTGACCCCCACATCCCGAGCCAGATCAGGTTCCACCAACACATATCCCAACGACGAACCTCCCTTCATCATGCCATCCAAGAGAATTTCTTTATTTCTGCTCCTGGTATTCGGTGTTATCTATGAGCAAAATTTTGCGTTATGCCTTGGCTACCTTCCGACGAGCAAGGCTTGCACTAAACAGTCTTAGAAGCGTGCTCTCTCAAGCCAGCTTGTCGCATGTCCTTCCCTTCATCTAGATACTAGCCTTTCCTTGACAAGCTGAAGCTTCCAATGTGACGACCCAACTCGCCGTTTTTTGGTCCGTATGTCCCCCCCGTGGAGAAGTCTCAGATGAGGATATGAAGCACACGTGAAGGCTTGGCGCCTCCGGAGGTTAATATTTGCGAGCATCAGGTAAAGAAAAGTTGTGCTCCAGAGTCTGGTAAGGTTTTTTTTGTAGGGTTGAGAAATGAACGAATAGGATGCCACACGGTAATTCACGACTTTTAACTCTTTTCGTCGTGTCACAGGCTTTTGACACGTGGACAGTGGAAGGTTCAATTACAATGCTTAATTCAGTTGTCTTCAGTGAATGATGTGCTGAGGCTTCGAGAGTCTATCTGGAAGGGTTGTCTTTATCTAGGTTTATGGGATTTTGTATTAAGAAAAATTTTGTCAGTGCCTGTGACTTCCTCCCACTAAACTTAGTAATTCTTTATTTATTTCCAGCAGAAGAATACTCTTTTTTTTGTCATCCCACCAGGTTTAATTCAACATACTCCTCTTCGATCGCCCAAGATGAAACCGGAACAACCACCCAACCTCACATCATTCTACTTATCCCGACTCTGGCATAGCGTAAGTCCATAAACATTCACATCCCACTTTGACTAACATATCGGAAGCCCGCAATACAAGCCATCGTCTCAGTAACTATCTTCCTTACCGCAATCGTCGCATTACTCATAGTCGATGTCTACCATACTGCCCGCCGACTATGTATTTCTGCTGGCCATGAGCATAGCATCTGGAACATTTTCTCTCATGTTTTCTCACGAAGTCCTCGCGACTACCATTATCGGCGGTCAATCGGAAAGATGGTTCGAATGCATCTGGAAGACGCTATTTTGATCGGTCTCTATCTTTTGGTACTCCCGGTTTTGTTTGCGCTTTTTGTATTATGGGTTGCTCAGTACTGGGTTGCGCGCTGGGTTCTTGGAGGCTGTTGAACGACAGAATCAATTTCGCCTACGAGAGGGGAGAAACACATACGAGGCAAGAGCCGGTGGTCTCGTTACGGGTTGACTTTGACAATGAGCAGATTAAATATCTGTGCCTCAACATTGAACCATCTAATTGGTAGCTACTACAAAAGAACCACATCTCGCTTCCCAGAGCTCTCTAGCCCTCTGTATCATCTCCCACTCATGACTCCCATGCATAGAGTTCGTAATAATCCAAGCGTGGGCAGCCATGGCTGCTCGTGGCGAATTGACCAGCCCCGGTCGTGCGACGGCATCCATCGTGATCAAATTATAATCCGCCACACTATTCGTCACTTCACTGAACAGAGTTGCATAAGTAGGTCCTCTCCCGTTGGTATTATACCAGACTTGGTATAGATCCTGAGCAAAATACGAGTACAAGTCGGTGGCAGTCTGAGGACAGTCAAGATCATGCAGGACAGGTCCAAGGCTGAATGCCCAGATGCCTTCTGTAAAAGCGACAAGCACTTCTCTCCCGTATGGGTTTATGTCGGTAACTTCAGTGTGGCTGAATGTGTTTTCGGGGAACTTGGACAGGAGTTTCATGACGGGGTTCCAGGCTGCGGCTGAGGTGCGGGCGTTTTGGGTTTGTGTTCGGTACGTCTCCCTAGCACGGAGTGCTTTGCGGATGAGGGATTCAATATCCCTCCAGGTTTGGTCAGGGAGAAAGATGGCCATGTTTAGAGAGTGAGTTGTGAAGATGTCAAACAATTCAAACTGCTAAAAGTGTTGTCACCCACGTCCTGGAGGTTTTGATCATGGCTCATAAGAAAGAAAGAAGAAAAGAAAACAAATATAACATCGCAACAGGGTACGCCCTGTTTTTAAACTTGCAAGCTCAAGTAGAGAGATGTGCACTTAGGTCATCATGGATGTTCAGCTTCATTTCAACCTATGAAAAAGATATAAGTCTTGCTCTGTAGGGTTGCAAGATAAGCATAACTGTATTTGCCCACCAATGAGCCAATCCCACGTCAGTCTAGGCAGTTTTCAGCTAGCGTCCGGGACCAATGATAAGCTTAATCGCGCAGGCATGGAGGTGGTCAGCAGAGCCTTGTTATGAAGAACTACCAACTGAAAACTCTGGAAGCAGTGATAAATACGCCTTACATGTGACATCAAAGATTTCTTAACGGAGTTCCGTCTCCATCGGCGATCTGAATGGGAAAATAAGAATGGCCATCGGAGTGGCCCGATCCTGCCACCATTTATCCGCCTTGGCCGTCTTGGCAGACCCAACTTTTATCATACACCCGAGTATACATTGGCTCGCCATTGGAATCTGATCCTTCGCGTAGAATTATCATATCACCTCTCTCATTGTAACATATACCCTGCACAAAGTGACCAGTAAGAGATACGTTGCTGGTAGAGCCGCAGATTCGAATTGCCCATTTGGATCACACGATAAAGGATGAAGGGTTTAGAGACTTTTCTCACTCCGTTGTGATCATTCGCTATGTTACTGAAGTCCCTTCCCGGGTGTTATTGCTTATCTATGGCGTGTGGCAAGGCATGGGACCTGATTGAATAGAATCATCATACCCGAGATTCCGACGATAGGTTGTGATGCCTCGGTGTTGATGTAACGCAAAACTCAGTGTCTTGGTATTGACAGTAGTTCAGATAAAATCTCTTACAACCAGACCGTTATATTAAGAAACAAATGTATAGTGATTGGTAAAGTGGAATGGAACTTCCGTTGAGTAACTTGTAACAGTCTGAAGGATCGTCTTGGCAGTGGCTCCTGTTCCTGCAGTAGTAGGAGCCTCATCCCAGAACAGCAGTTTAGCCAAGATTACAGCCCCCAATCACAACCCCGATACCTGCCTAATCTAGACTCACTTATCTTTCTTCGGAGCATATTCTCAGTCACTCGGATATAAAACTCTACAATACTACCATAATATATCCAAAACACCACTCTCATTCACAGCTTTCCTACAGCTACAGTCATTCTTTTTACTACACAGTCACTCTTTACTATTTCATTATTCTTTTCTTCCGTCATGGTTCTACTGAGCCATGTGGTAGCGGGTCTTGTTGTCGCTACTCCTCTCGTCCAGGCTAGTCCTCTGGGTCTCTACGATGAGGTACTTGGCGTCAACAGGACTGATTCTTTCGATGACTACTCGCCCGGTATTTTTGCTCGGACTGACAAAAATGTTGAACTGCGAATTATGCCGTTGGGTGCTTCCATCATGGAAGGCCTCAAGTCCAGCACACACGCAGGGTACGTTTCTGTTCTCCCCATTGGCCTTTTGTTGTACTGACAAACTGTAGACTCCGCCGACCTCTCAGAGAAGCCCTCCGTAACGATGGTTGGAAAGTCAACATGGTAGGAAGTAGGCACCACGGCGATGGTTTCAAAGATAACGTCCGTTCCCCCAATTCCCCTTTGCCGATGACTCTAACGTATCAAACAGGACCACGAAGCCGTATCAGGCGCCAAGCTCATAAATGTCCTAGCCAACTTCAAACTCGGCAAGCACTTCAAACCCAACATCGTCCTAATCAATGTCGGAACCAACAACGCAAACGACAACGACGGCGTAGGCCAAGCATATAATCTCATGAACGACATCCTCAACGAAATCTGGACATCCCCCGACATGACTAATACATGCATCATTTTGTCTACTCTTCTTCCCACCAACCATGGAACTGGCAAAGCGCATAGACTTACTATGAATGATGATTATCGACGTCTTGTGCAGGACCGTGGTGTTAGGGATGGGAAGTGTATCTTTCTGGCGGATATGGAGCCTAGCGGGCCTGGAAAGAATTTTCTTGGGCTTGATCAGGATGTTTGGGCTGAGGATGAGAAGGGTGGAACTGTCATCCATCCTAATGTACGTGAATATGATGAGTTGAGGAGACCAATGCTAATATCTATACAGGATGAGGGTTATAAGCGTATGGCTTATGTCTTTTATGCTGCCATCAACAGGGCAATCGTGGCCGATCGTATCAAACCTGCTGCTGATATGACTGCTTCTGAGAACCAGTTCTGCGATAAGGAACCGGGCAATGGTGGTTTCGCTGGTGAGTTGTTCTTCCTCATACCTTACATTTTACTAACCTCTACAGCAAACACGCAAACCGGTTCTGGTCACGGTGATGGTATCTACTATCACAATTCCCAAGGCCCCGCCGTCAAAGCAGAGATTGAAAGTCCCTGGGATCGCAAACAGTGGCGGTTCGCTCGACTTTTCAATCCCTTGTATGACGATCTTCTCGGTTGGTATGACTATACAGCGAATGATCACCGATTCGGTGTGTGGTAAGTTGAACCTTTTGAAGTACAGCATCATGAGCTGACCTTCTTGTAGGAAGAACTCTGCCAACGGTCAAGGAACTTTCACTCGCATTGGCGACTTGATCGGTAACATCTACTGCATCCCTCGAGGCCTCCACTTCGCCGACGTCAACGCCGATGGTCTCGATGATATCATCTGCGTGTCCCCAACCGGCGACCTTCACATGTCCCTCAACCAAGGCAATGGCAACGGCGACAAACCTCCCTCGTTCAAGTACATCGGCCTCATCAAGTCCGGCGAAGGCCATCAAGATCGTGTCCGCCTTGCTGATATCGATGGCGATGGTCGAGTCGACTATGGTATCGTCGCAGATAATGGACATGTCACATTCTGGCGAAATGGAGGTAATGGTGAGAAACCCGAGTTTTGGCAGAAACTTGGTGTGAGGGCTACTATGGCCCCCACGCAGAGTGGTCTCGATAACCTGAAGGGACTGAGATTTGAGGATCTCAACGGTGATGTGAGTATAATGCCAAAGTTGAAGGATGTTGACTAACGTCTTACAGGGCCGAGATGACTGGATGTACATGAAAGGCGACGGCTCAACAACAACCTACACCAACACCCGCAGCTGCGTCAAAGGCAAAGAAGGCGACGGTCTCAACGTCGCATGGCGCCAAGCCTTCTTCACCGGCAAGACGTCAGGTCCAACCCACGGCGGCATCGGATATTTACAACCCAGCGCCCAAGACTGGCAGGACAGGATTCACTTTGCTCGTATCTACGGTACAAGGCCTGCCTTTGGGAATCTCGGTGTTAAGGATTATGTTTACATCGAGAGTACGAAGGGTACTGAGAAGGCTTTTAGGTTCAAGATCAATGTTTGGAAGAACCTTGGGTCTGGAGGAACGAAGCTTGAGGCTGATGGGAATAAGTATTGTAATATGCATGGGTGGGATAATGGACGATCGGATTATGTTTGGGTCTGGTCTGATGGTCGAATGGATCGTGAGTACACCCTCATACCTTCTATACAACTACTCACAATGTCTAGTCTTTCCTCATGCTGGAAACAAGTATGTCTCAGCTGGCAAGCCCTACTGGAATGCCATGGTTTCTGAATTCTGGAAACCACCCGGCGGCGCCAACGTTGATCGTCGAAACTTGCACCTTGCGGACTGGGACGGCGATGGATCATGTGATATTATTTGGGTGGATCCTCAGCGAAACAACAGGATTCGCGTCTTCATCAACAAGTATAAGCGCGATAAGAAGTGGACTTTTGAGGAGACTGCTGCTCCTGATTTGCAGTGCAATGAGAAGGACGGTATTGGTATCCATGATGGTATGTTTGTCTCCTCGACCCGTGGTTTCATCTGCTAATCGTTCGTCTAGTGGCTGTTCGCTTTGCTCAAATCACCACCAGTGGTAAGGCTGATTACCTTTGCATCAGCCCCAATGGTCTTGTCCGAGGTCGTATGCATGGCCCTGACAATGGTTTCAGTGACATGTGGCAAGTCAAGTTTGCCGATGGCGCTGACCGGGCCAACCTGAGATTCGCTGATGTGAACGGCGACGGCAAGGATGATCTTGTCTGGGTAGACAAATTCACCGGCAGTGCATCAGTATGGTAAGTTCATGATCTCACTGAAACCATTAATATCTAACAGTGACAGGTACAACGAAGGCCTTGAGAGTAACCCCGCCGGCAACAGTGGATCTCACTATCGATGGCGCAAGTCTAAAGGCAACGCCTACTCGGGCAGCTACGCAGGAACATGCCAATACTTCACCGATCTCTCCGGCAACGGCCGTGCAGACTTGCATTCTATCATGGGAACGTGGACCAACAAAGCCGAGACTTGGTACAATCCTGACTGCGGCTGGTTTGACAACCGGGGAGATGACGATGGCGGTGTTCGCGATCCTAAGCTCCCTGTGCAGCCCGGAAATCCTCTTCCCATGACTAACCCACCCTGCACTGCTATCAGGACATTCACGCACAATCGTCCGCTTGACAACGATGTTACCACCATTGATCTATGGGTCGCAGGTAAACAAGTGTGCAGCGAGCGCGGCTGGGACTTTTGGGCGAGTGACGAGGATTTCTACGAGTTTGATTGTTCGGATGATCGATACCCTGGAATAACATGGAGAGTCGGATCGAACGCTATCGGAAGGTCACTTACACTTTACAGTAAGTATTACTCACCTGACACACTGAGAACTTAACACTAATCGACTCTAGCGGTTGCGGAGAGTGGCCAAGTTATCCAGCGATTCGACGTTGGGTTGCAGGATTACAAGGTTACGGATTGGTGTTCAGTTGAGACGGAGAATGGATGTAAAGCCAAGGAGTCTTCGAATGAAAGTTGTGGGTTTGTGGAGGGGAACTGTGATAACGGGGAGACTTGTAGTCTTTGTGATGGGTTGGCTGTTTGTCAAAAGGCTCCTTAGATGAGATTGCTTCCGGTCTTTACAAGCAGGCGGTTTGCCTTGTAACTTGCTAGGGGGCGAGGTGGCTCCTCCTGTCTTCACCCCTTCATTTTCAACATTATCTTGTACATATCTCGAACCCAATTTCCTACATTGTCGTTCTTATCTAAATATTCTTTGCTTCTTTCCTTACAAACTGCAGATTTGTGGTACTTTCCACTATCATCTTTGATCAGTGTCACCTCGTGTTCAAGTGTCGGCACCGAGCCGGCAGTTACGTGGCGAATGCATGAGATGTTGATAGCGCTAGTCCCCTTGCATGATTTGAGGCCTAGCTAACAGTTGGATCACAATATCTTGCGGCCTGCGACTACTCTCTAAATCATCAGTCCGGTCGTTATCACCCCAGACAGCAGCTAACCCTTGTAGCAGGTTGTGACGATATGGTTACCAGTTTGGACAAGCGCATCTACAATCAGCCTCCTGCCGATCCCTCACCAATGCGACACACGTCCTCCTTACCTTCCAGATGGTAAGTGTCCCGTGTTCCTGGACCAGTCGGCAATAAGATGCCGAGTAATAAGCTATCAATAACACGATCATCTTAGGTGATTAATAATGAGAGAAGTTGCCTTCTCGAATGACTCGGTAATAACTCTTGGCAGTCCGGTGCGAGGCTGCTTTGACGCTTCATAACTAGTTCGTGATGGTGCAGACCAATAGATTGAACAAAATGATTTAGGCTTACCTGGTAGGTTCCTCCTCAACACCACTTTGTGCAAAAGGAGGCCTGTGAGGGGGATAAGCCGGCCGCCGCGGCGGGGTTAAAAAGGCCATGCATACATTAAATCCAGTAGCTTCGTTAAATGATCTGCAGGTCTGGACAACAAAAATAGCAGGAGTTGATTCAGCTGCGGTACCAATCCAGGAATGGAATTTTAAGGTCAAGGCTAAGAACCAGCACGATCGAGCCCTCAATAGTAAGCCATTGTAAGTGCCAAGAATGAGTGTCTTTGTTAGAGCGTATCTTCTGAAGTGGTTTTCCACTTGGGACTTCCCAGTGACAGATCTGGTGATAGGAATATTGGTAATGCGTACTTGACAGTGAAATAATTTAATTTGGGAAGAGCTAACTACCACTGAGAAGACTACGACCTCGGCATGGTATCTGACACATGGATCAATATTTTACACAAAAGTTCCTACTGGAAAGCTGGTAGATTGGTAGAAGCATTGAACGTAGCTTTTCACTTAAATGATGTCTTACAATTAGAAGCGAAAGCTTGTTGCCACCGTAAGGCTGTCCGGGGTTGATTGCAACGGTGAGCAATCTCAATTGCAAGATTCACAACTATCAACAGTCAGTCACGACAGCGGATAATAAATCTGAAATTGCCTCGAGATTGTTCTTATCAAGTGAGGCAAAGCCAGTTAATTTCTCACGTGCGACATCGCAGATAAATAAGTAATCAATGCACATCATATCTAGAAGAGGAACCATGGACCCGCTGTGTCATTTAAGGGTGATCCACATGAGGCTTCGAGATCGGTAAAGGATGCGAGTCTGGGTTAGAACTAGTCTTGGCAGAGCTTCCATGCAGGGTAATGACTAGGATAAAAACACCGACGGAGGAGAAGGACCGGAGTCTTGGTACCCGGGTCGCCATTACTAAGAGAAAGACGAAAAGACAGGGGTTGGGGAATGTCATTGTGGCGAGCAATGATAATGTCGAGAAATGACTGTGGCTGACATCTAAGCTGTGCCAAGTAACTGTACGAGTATGAATAATCAATTGTGCGAGAGATAAACACGTTGCAAAAAGACATCGGAACCTGAGAACAAAACCCTGCACAAAACGTTTAACGACTCAACCGTCATCTGTGCGGTGCAGAAATAGATGATCATCTGTGCGTGCGGAAAATCGATCTCGTCTGAGCGGAAACATAAAATACGAAGATCTGTAGATTTGCATCGACCGGCAAATCCCTCTCCCGACATGTCGGTACAAGAGATCGTCATTTCAGACTAGGACCGGGGTTGTTCGGAAGTCAAAGCGTAGGAGACTCCGCGGAGAACTAAGCATATTTGACTCTAGTGGGAACCTTCCACATGACGGCCACGAGTTGCAGGCAGAACACGCGTCTGCCACGTTTTTACTTTCATTTCTGGAAGGACAGCCTTATGCCATCCTGACACTTTTCTTTTCTCTTTATTTCCTTGCTTTGTTTTGCTGAGATTGGAAGGTAGAAATTCACGTTGAGGAGAACTGGGGGATGGAGCTAAGTACCGGATGGCGGACCGGGGAGTCTACCGAGTCATGTCTCGGTACGTACTGACCGTTGGTTTCAACACCAAGGACGCCACGGCCTCCAGTAAAAATAAGACTTTTCTCGGCATCAGAAATCGGCTCATGGCGTTGATGCATGTTGTCTGTGCAATCCGGGGATAAAGTTTCGTCTCCATTATACATGGGGTTCAGGTTCAACCGTTTTCTGTTATGTCTTAGCGAACGTAACGTATTATCTCGATGTCTCAGAAATACTTGACTTCGAGTTGTCTTACATGCTGCCGTATGAGCCATCACCTCGTCGGAATTGTTGTCACTGAAGAGAAGAAATCTCATAAATGCGAGTAAGAATTGACACGTCGAGAGATGATCGTCGCGCCGTAATCCTTCGGAGTATGCCAAGTTCAACCACAGCACCGGCAGCCCTACGGCAGACTCGGCATTCATGCTTGTGCTATCAATGCTGTGTTTGGTTAGATACCAATCTCACAAGTCCAGGGGCTTTCTAGGCTGCCAGGGTCATTCTCAGCCTCTAGGTGTCCTCTCTATTTTCAGTGACTGAAAGGTAAGCCTCAGGATTCTTTAGCGCTGTACTGCAAATTGTAGTGGCTGCCAGGACTTGATGGTTGTGCGGGTGTTTCATAATTCCCATCACATGCATTCCAATCGAAGCGTTATTCTAGACGATTGCAAGTGGAAAGTCAATTTGATACAGAACATCGAATTCTTGAAGTTTGCATCTGACTCGGCATTGAGGCCTCGACAAGATCTGCGTTTTAAAAATGGAGAACAGATCGTGGTCATTTGTGACTGATTCTACCCAAGACACTAGGCTATCAATAAAAGGGGCCCAAGGATCTGGACGCAGGGCTTGGCCTATCGGGGAACTGACTCGGTGGGTCTACACCGACTGATCAACATTCAGGTTTCAACGCAAGAGCCAAGAGATTTGTTGTTTTGTGTGAATCTTGGTTAGGCACTGACTCTGAGATGGGAGGGTTGAGAGCCTGAAACGGCCATGCCCAGCTTTGCTATTCTCCCAACTTCATCAACTTTGAGGAGTGATATTAGTAATATCCAAACTGACTCTGATTGGTACATCGACGAAGGAATTGCTCCAGGTAATTAACCCGAGATGTAAATTGTACCGCCATACCAGCAAGATATTAGCAGTCAACTAGAAACCCAATATTCCACACTTGTCATGCGCTGGTGACAGGACCCTTGAAATATCAGCCAAACCAATTCTTCGTAATAAAGGTCTTGGCAAGCGTTGACGATACCACCGATTGACGCCCGGAGACGTGTAAAGTCTTCACGACTCAGGGGCGCCTCCAAATAGAGTTTGCTAGCCGTTTGTCCATCTCATCTGGTGTTCTCTCTTGCTTACGCGTGGCTGAGTATTAAGTGGACAACCTCGCGCAACCATGCTTTGTTGGATCTAGACTCAATCTCAGCTGGTACACTAAGTCATCCTGCCACTAAGCCTCATCTAGTGATTAACCACGCAGCCCATGCTACTGATTCGAGAACACTGCAAATTGGAAAATCCCATGGAGCTTTTGAAGGATCGGCAGTTTGAAGCTAGTTGACTAGAAAACAGGGGTCATGCTAGAAGGAATGTGCAGTGTTCTGCAGATTCTGTGGTCCTGGCTCCTGTCTTGTTATATCCTTCATGCACTCCGCCAAATCCTGTCCCTGGCTCCATCCACATTCTTTGTCCTTCCTTTTTCTATTCTCTATTTCGACCTGCCTCTTCGGTGGTCACCTCAACCGCGACAATGCCAGGCGATCACAAGGGCTTCCTCGTGCCCGACAGATACGTCGACGACCTCCCCAATGACACCGACATGAACATCGCCTCCATCGCCTGGGGTTTATCCCTGGGCATTACGGTCTTCAACATCGCAAAGGCCATTCGACAGACTCAATCATCGTGGCAGCGCAGAAAGAAGATTACCAGTTATGTCGCTCTTGTTTGGGCTGAGATCATCTCGAGTTTTTTGCTGGGTATCATGTGTTGGTTTTATCTGAGGGGAAATATCGAGCCTAGCATGCAATTTTTCTTCTTCATTAGTAAGTGGCTTGCTACCAAGTATGGTGATTTTGTGCTAACAGTGATAGTTGTTTGGTGGTCTACTCAAGTCCAATGTCTCATCCAAATCATCATCAACCGAGTTTCCCTATTAATGGTCGTCCGATCCAACGGTACAAAGCTCAAATGGCTCTGCTTCCTCATCCTGTTCGCCATCAACATCAGCGTTTTCTGCATCTGGGTACCCGCTCGACTTCAGATTAGCGACAAGTATGTTCATCTCAACGAGATCTGGGATCGTTGCGAAAAGGTCATCTTTGCTCTTATGGACGCTGTCCTCAACTTTTATTTCATCTACATCGTTAAGCAACGCCTTGTCGCCAACGGTCTTCAGAAGTATACTCGTCTGTATCAGATGAATATGTTCCTTTGTGGTGTTTCTATCGCCTTGGATGTTTTGCTTATTTGCATGATGTCTCTGCCCAACGGTTTCGTGTAAGTTCACCTCGTCAAATGATTATGTGCATTGCTGATCTTTTTAGTTACATTCAATTCCATCCCCTCGTCTACCTTCTCAAACTCCACATCGAAATGAACATGGCCGATCTGATCGGAAAGGTCGTCCGAGCCGGTAACAACGATCCCCGCAACGGCGGACACGACTACAGCTCTCGATCCAGAACGAACGGTGCCTCTCGCGCTCACGGCACACGCTTCGGTAACACTCTCGCCAGCGCGCATCACCGAACGCACATCGAGCTTGGAGAGGATGACGAGTACGAGCTTAGAGAGCGCGAGAAGATTGACGGTATCAAGAAGACCGTCGTCACCAAGATTGTGCACTCGGGCGAGCCGAAGCAGATGGATGATAGCGATTCCACTGTCGAGGATCATAACAATGACGTTGCTGCTAGTGAAGCTAGCTCGACCAAGCATCTTCACCAGCGCAAGTATAGCGTTGTCTAGAATTATTTTACTATACTACAGAATACCCTACAGCAAGGGTAGATACCCCTGAGCTAGAAACCTTTCATAGATTTTCTTTTAATGTATAATGACGACCACATGGCTTCGTTAATCTTTCTTCCATAACTGTAGTCCAAACCGTGATCTTAACATTCCTTCCAAAATCTAATCTTGAATAGCCATTTTGGTTCTAGAACGTGAGATCCATCGAATCCCCGAAACTCAGTTCTCTATCTGATTTATCTCGGCGGATCTAGGACAACCAATACCCAACCTCGGAATGGCCCGTATAGCTCCGCAGAAAACTCCTCACGACGATTCACGCTCTTCAGTGGCGTACAGTCCACTGAACTCTATTGCAGTTCAACTCTTGATTCAGTTTAGCTTGAGCGGACGCTACACTGAAACTTATCTAACGTCGTATTCCGAGCAGGGTCTACCCTCTTTGCATGACTCTTCCACCCGTTCGATCCGCAGGTTCCGATCTCGAGCCGAGACTAGTTTGGCTTACATTGACCAATCATGGTTGCCGGACTGCTGGGATACTGCTGTGGAGTCTTATTGGTGGACTTTGATTACGCTGAATACGCTGCTTACGTGTGTCGCTACCCTATAGACATAGATTTGACAGCGTATTCACAGCCTCAGCCTCAAGACAAACGATGGTAAGCAGGAATAAGTTATGAATGCAGGTGGCTGTGGTCAAGGCATATTCCAATACGCAGATTTGAGGATTGATGATTTGACAACTGTATGCGGCCCCATTGCGCAATAAGAAATCACTTTTTTATAAAAACCACTGTAAGACAATCACGGCAATTGGAAAGTTCAAGTCATTCCTGTAGTCAACGTTCAACCACAGCTTCTCTTAACTACTTACACCCGGATACCAGTTTCTCGCATCACATCATATTATATACAATGGGCCTTTTCAAGTCATCAGATCTTTCCACCGAGTGCGAAAAGAGCGCCAGAATTCTCAAAAGCTTCATCGGTACGTACCTCTGTCCACTATATCCATGCTATGTCCGGACCCAGCTAACAAAACAGACAAAAACAAAATCCCTTCCAATGTCATCGCCAACGCAAAAGGCCTCGCAATCTTCACTGGCTTCCGAGCAGGGATGTACTTCGCCGGCGCCGGCGGTTCAGGCATCATAATCGCCCGCCTCCCAGACGGAACTTGGTCATCGCCATCCGCGTTCTCCGTCCGCAGCGGCAGTGTCGGTCTCGTCTACGGGATAGATGTATACGACTGCATCTGCGTTCTCAATACCGTCGAAGCAGTAGACGTTTATAAGAAAGCTGAGGTCAATCTCGGTGGTGCTGTCGCCCTTGCTGCGGGACCGTTGGGTGGGAATGTTAATGTTGGTGACGTTAAGCCTGTTTGGACGTACACGAAATCTAGGGGTGTTTATGGTGGGTTGACTGTTGATGGGACGGTTATTAAGGAGAAGAAGGATGTTAATGCTGGGTTTTATGGGAGGAAAGTCTCTTCCGGAGAGATTTTGGAGGGCCAGGTGCGAGCTGGGTGGGATGTGAAAGTCCAGGAGCTTTTTGAGGTTGTTAAGATTGCTGAGGGCAAGAGTGCTGATCGCAAAGTTTTGGAAGGGATCAGTGGTGAGCCTACTCCTGGCGATCTGATTGAGTAGTCTCGTCTCAGTGGACTGTTGAGATAGTACTTCGTAAAGCTGCTCTTGTATTCTGCTAGATGATAGAGTGTCAGTTTTTAATGCGGGTTTTAATAGAAATAGAATTATGCATAAGTGCTAGGGTCATTTGCCTTCAATATGACAGGTCGAGGGATACAAGGATAGATGGAGTCTTTTATCTTTAACGGCAATTTCGCGTTGAAGGTTATTTCCGGGACTACGGTACTACTCTAGGATTCCAATTCAGGTCATTGTCACTGACACGGCTACTTGGCCGTAAGATATTAATTGATGTTATAGGTACTAGTGGAGGAATATCGAGGGCTTGATCACCCGATTCATGATTTCGATCGGATTGAGTGTGCAATCGTAGAGCTTCAATGCCTCATTATAAAATCGACGTCGAACAGGGATCCAATCGCTTGTGTGCCTTGATCAAAACGCGGGGTAATTTAAATAGAGCGGCATATACTACTAGGGTCATTTATACTCGAACGGTGAGTCCTACCCAACGATTACCATTTTTGGACTCCATCATGGCACAGCTCTGTCCGATTCAAGCTATGGAATGACGAGTTGGCAGGTCTTGGTGCATACCCCGCGTAATGTAACATTCGAGCCGATGTACCTGCCTAAAAGAAATTGTAAGTGAAGTTTATCTTATCATCTGATGCTGTTGATCAGCACAGGTGAACCTTTGATACAACCCTGCGCGGAAGCCTGACTCTTGCTCGGCTCTTATTTCACATGGAAAGCAGTCTTAGGGTACTGTGCCTCTGGGTTCATTGGAGTCGCAGACCATAAATACCCTCAATTGCTTCTAGTCGAAGCTGATAGTTTCTTACGTCTCTGCTTGGGACAGTCTTATCACCATGGCTTTTTTCAGATCTCTGGCCGTGTTGAGTCTGGCCTTGGGCTCCATCGCTGAGCCATACAACACCTTTGACGGTCCCGGCTTTCCAGCCTGTAACAATGTCTCTGCCGTCCACGACGCAACAAGTGTAAAAGACATCCAAAACATCGTCCAAAATGCCATCCAAGCAGGCCAGAAAATCCGTGCCTCTGGAAAAGCACATATGTGGTACGACACAATGTGTTCCGATGACCCCAACACTGTCATTGTACGTACAGAGAACGTGAACAACATTTATGATCTTGATCTTGAAGGAGGAACTGTGATAATTGAAGCTGGCGTGACCTTTTTGCAACTTGCCGAGTACCTGCATGAGCGTGGTGCGTCGGCGGGATATACTCTTGTCAACTGGAATATTACCCTGGCTGGATGTGTGGCCATGGGAGCACATCGGTCGTCTATCAGAGAGGACTCTATGGTCGCTGCTGGTGTTTTGGAGATGGATATTGTTGATGGCAATGGTAAGCTGCGACATCTTGAGCGAGACGATAGCGATGAGTGGCTTGCTGCCTCGACATCGCTTGGCTTGTTGGGTGTCATCGTGAGGATGAAATTCAAGATCTATCCTGACTTCAAAGTCTACGCCGACCAAAAGACCCTTGATGAGTCTGAAGTTTTGAATGGCGATATCTACGGCATGATTGCGCCATATGCTACTGCAAATTTCTGGGTAAGTACCGATCACCTCTTGCGGAGTGTATGCTTACTGGTGATAGTGGTGGCCTCACAAGAAGAAATTTCACTGGCGCTATTACGACGTTATTTCCACCAATAAAAGTGACCAAGAAGGCTTCCAGAATACATTCTCCATCACTAAGATCGAAGCCGGCGCTATCCAGGCTATATGGAACACCGGAAAAGGCGTATCCTTATCGAACCTTCTCGCCGAAGAGATTCTTTTCGGACAATGGGAAAACCCCAATTTTCGAGAAAAGACAACTAACGAACCAATAACTAAATGGCCAGTCTACGGCTGGAACTACGATGTTCTTATCGGTGGTTTGTACCCTGACCAGAAGCCTGTGTGGGAATATGGTATTCACGGATATACTCTTGAGCTTGCGTTTCCTATCACACAGGCCAATGCGATGCTGAAACGCGTTCGTCAGCTTTTTGACGCTGAGGCTAAGAAGCTCAAGTTCATGGCATCTACTTACCGAAGCGGCATTAACATCAAGTTTGGAAAGCCGTATTTTGATCTTCTTGGTCAAGTAACGTATGGTACAGCTGATGGCGCGGATTGGGACAAGGGTGTTATCATGTTGGACTTTCCATCTTATAAACCGAATATCGGTGACGGATTGCGCTACAATGAACCCTTCTGTAAGTTGGCTCAATTGATAGAAGGTGTATCAGCTGACGAGGTGTAGATCATAAACTTGCGGAAGTACTCATCGATGAATTTCCTTCCCGTCCGCATTGGACGAAGAATACAAGAGAGGTCTTTGAGCGTTCTGCCAAGAACCTAGATCCTGATGTAAGATCATTCCCTGGTAATATCAAAGATAAATGCTAATCTGTGTCGTAGCATATCTCTCGATTCAAAGCTGTCCGTGCGAAGTTTGATCCGGAGGGCGTGTTCCGAAGTGTTGTTGGTGAAGCTATCGGGGTGTACTAAGTCGGACGAGTAGTCGAGTGAATGCTTAGTACGAGGGGATCGTGATGCTCCATAAAGAGGTAGATCAATCAATGACATCTCTGTTGACACTCATTCTCTGTGGCAACGAATATCAATAATCAAGATCGCTTTGACTTTCATTTGCCGCCGTTGGGTACAGGAGAATACAAGTAGACATTGGCCGCTAAATGAATTGACTATGGCATGGATGTAGGCGGAGTGCTCTGCTTTATAAGCTAGTGGGGTTCAACCTCTGAAAGTCTGGAATGGCGGCCGACAATTTCAACAAAATGTAGAGAGCTGGCTAATCCCAACTCAGACGTGATTTAGTCAGCCTTTGTAATTCCGTAGTCAGAATTAGAGAGTCTTATATAATATTCAATTGCTCAGCGGCTCCTAGTCGCTCGTGGAATCTTGAAGTTTCTGCTAACTCCTACAAAAGCAAATGCACAGAGCACAGGTAGTGCGTATACAATTTCAAAAGCCATATTGTTACGGATAGAAGACAATCAACCTCCAACCACTGTCTTCTTAGCAAACATGGCAATCACCGCTCGTCAAACGTCAAATGATGGCCGCGACATCGAATCGAGACCGAGCAGCGAGCCTCTGAACCCGCGATACCGAAGCAACAACCCGCCTTTTGCCGGAAGACTTGGTGCCAACCAAGCATGTGTGGTCGATGGCACAACTTTGGAAGATCAGAAAATATTGGAACACCAGCCCGATGCCACACCTCATATGTCCTTCACCGAATTGATTGATATGCGCCCGATAGCAAATATCAATTTGTGGAAAGCAGCTCTGATAGAAGGAATCGGTAACAATCTCCTATCTCTGTTTGAGAAACCTAGCTAATTGCCGTAGGCACATTGATGTTTGTATACATCACTATATGGGCTAATACTTCGCCCGACGCGATTCCTACAAGACCGACGACTCAATTAGGCAACTTCGATAACGCCGCGTTTATTGGGCCATTGATCGGCGGTATCTTCAATTTCCTCTTTGTAACACTCTTAATCATCGCCTTTGGCGCCGTATCAGGCGCGCATTTCAACCCTCTGATCACATTTGCGACCTTTTGCGCCAGACTCTGCTCACTCCCGCGTATGATCCTCTACATCTCTGCCCAAATTGGGGGCAGTGCCTTGGCTGGACTGTTGGTCAGAGCAAGCTGGGGAGGTCGAGACTTCAAGGTTGGCGGGTGCTGGTTATACACAGACGTGGTGCCGCCTCGTGAAATATTTGTTGTGGAACTTGTATCTTCTACACTTCTTTTATTCCTCGCCTTTGGTGTGGGTTTGGATCCGAGACAGGCCAAGGTCGTTGGTCCTTCGCTGGGACCATTCCTTGTGGGGCTCAGTGTCGGGACGATGAGCTTTGCTACTGCTTTCACGAGATATGGGTATGGTGGTGCAGGGCTGAATCCCACCAGATGTATGGGTGCTTTTGTTGGTAGCCGATTTCCAGGATGGCATTGGATTCACTGGTATGTGTATATGGTTCCAGAACCTTCGATCCTTTATTGCGGTATGCTAATCACATTTCAGGGTTGCCGATGGTACCGCTTGTATTGTACATGGTCTTGTCTACTACTTGGTCCCGCCTTGGACTGAGGTAAGAAATTAGGCTAACAGGGAAGACGTTTGAAGACTTGACTATGTTACAGATTATCATCAGCTAGAAAGTAGAGTGGCCGCTAAGTGACGGGTAATATCACTATTTTGCCCGTAACCGATTTTCAATGAGGATCTGCTGCAGTGAGACAGGTCGAACGACCTCGGCTGACAATCCCAGTTCGCGGATCGCATCCCTATGACTATGAATTGAACCAGGATCGATCAACGATC
This sequence comes from Fusarium hainanense, assembly GCA_013618405.1. Lineage (NCBI taxonomy): Eukaryota > Fungi > Ascomycota > Sordariomycetes > Hypocreales > Nectriaceae > Fusarium > Fusarium hainanense. The sequence goes on along the minus strand of JABFEW010000050.1, from coordinate 48,172 downwards.
TCTGTACGCCAACCATCTCATGCGCAACTTCATCCCAAGCTCTCTTAACTGCAGGCGATAAGTCAAGCTCAAATGTTCCTCGTAGGGTGATCATGGCCGGTTGCCGACCCCGAGCCTTCTCATAGCGAAAGACCATCGCCACTCCCTGTCTACCATTCCATATCTCCATCGTGTCAAGTTTCGGCATTCGCCACGCTGCGTCTGCGGCGTTGTGGAGCATCTGGTTGATATCCTCGGGGTCCGCATCGTTGGTAAGAGTCCCCGATGTCAGCGCTAGAGAAATCAGACTATGCCACCTTCGACGACCTTCGAAGAAGTGATTGGCTTCGACCATGAAAGAAGCGGATAGTGCCGTGAGGTGCAGGCTAGCGCGGGCGAGCTTTTGGGTCACAGCCGGGTCCGGAACCCTAACAGCGGCAACTGGAACGGATCTTTTCAAGTAGGATTCTGGGTAGACCTCGTTGAAGTTCTCGAATATCGTCAGATTGCACAATCGCGTCGAAGCAAACGATTCAATCAACGTCTCGGTCCCTGTTACAAATCAGTTAGCGGCTGTGATATCTGGGAATGGCAAAGCACTCACGCTGATTGGTTTGTCTCTCAACAATATCATCCATTTCTCGCCAGGGTTCATAGCAGAGGTCCTTCATGTTCGGGAACCGTGTAAACATGTTGGCGAGTGACGTCGGCTTCCATCGTCGACGGGTTTGCTGGCGGAGGAGGACGACGCCGACGACAGGTACCAAGGGGAGACTCTTCCACCATTCCATCTCCAGTGAGTCATCGTAGAATGAATCTTCGCCCATCATCTCATCGTCAAAGATTCCTTCGCCCATCGTCTCGCCGTGGAAGGGTCCTTCGCCCATGATCTCATCGAATGTGTGTTCGATAGCGTCATTGGTAGGAGTTTCAGTTTGGCGTCCGTCAGTCCAGCCGTGAGCTGGGTCATGTAACTCTTGTTCGGATGGACACTTGGGTACTTCGGTATCTGAACAAAAGGTGAGGTACTTGAACCAGTGCTTGTTGTCACTAGGTGAATGAACACTGATATCAAGTACCAAATCACCCCGAGGCTCCCATGTGCTCAGTGTGGTGAGCAACCTTTCAAATGCATCCGCAATAAATTGGTTCTCAGCACCGCCCAAGCCCCACAAGGTCTCGTCTTCGCCGGCGCATCTATCGCAATCGTATTCTTTCAGCTCCACGCGAAACCAGATGTAGTGAATGAGGTTTCTCTTTTGGAACAAGATGTCTTGCGATTTCGGATCCTCAAGGCGTGGTAGCGTAAGGCTGATCTCTGCAAAGTTGATGGGTTCGAAGATAGATTGCCAAGCCCGGCAGACTGGGGCGAGCTGACTGCACTTCCCGTCAACACCTGGCAAGAGACGAATGACGTCTAGTTGAATCTCGGTAGGTAAGCTACCCCAGTGACCTGTGTTACTGGTCATGCCTAGTTCGTTGGGTGATTCAGAAGTCTAAGTGTTCGATGTTGCTCAAAGCTGACGAAAAGAAGATGTGACGGGCTATGATTTTGGAACAAACATGGCATTTATAAGAGAACTATTCGATCAACAACGCCTTATGACTCAAAGTGGAAGCCTTGACACTTTAACCTTAAGCGACGAGGAAAGGTTTATCCTGTCCAGTACACTAGAAAGTGTAAAAAGACAGCAGAGACTAATACTATGATATCCAGCAACAGATTCTCCCTATGGACGAGCGCTTGATGAACCTTGCCATTACAAAATTTGCAGAGATTTACACTTTCCACAGTGCATTATGACTCCGTTGCACACATAGCCTTGCCCTCACATAAGGTTCAGGCGCTGAACTTTGCCATTCAATGTTTCCAGCTCTTTCTCTGCACCCTGACGGATGGCCACGATGGTGGCTTGTGCTTCCTGCCAGTCCGCGAGAGCGCCCTGCCATTCGACCAAAGTGGCTCGGCCAGCAGAAGCGGCTCGGCAACTTTGGAGGGCGTCTTGCTGGTCGGCAACCGCGCGGCCGAGGGCGATGGTTTGAGACTCGGGCCTATGAACGCTTGTTAGCAGCTGCGAAAGAGAGTGGCAAAAGTGAGGGTAAGTCGTCTTGCATTTTGTTGATGGTGCGATGAGTGGTGTGTAGGTGGTTGATGGAAAGAGGAAAAAAGAATAACTAAAAGAAAGCAAGAGAGGAGGGGGGATGTTTTGTATCCCTCTCCAACCTTATGCTCGTATAAGGCAAAGAAAAAAAGGTTCCGCGTAAGCGAGGGACTCGTGATGCTTCGATGAAAGATTCAATTCGTTAAGAAAACCTTATCCTGACCATGATAAAGCGCAGAATAGGAAAGCTGAGACCCTCGATGTGTTAAGTATTGGTCTACTCGGGCACTGGTTGCAACCAAAAATAGGCATAGCTCTGGAAGGCCTGGCGTGGAACTGTCAGCTTTCTGATTGCTCATTCTATACATCATGACGACAGAAACGGCGTGTAAGATCAGTACCGGCAAAGACAAGAAAACGGGCAGTGATGATTACTTCTTGGGAGCGATCGATCAATCGTTGGGTTCGACGGAGCTGCAGACGAAAAAACACGGTGCCTACTTGCGGATGGTAAGAATTGGTCTGGGGGTGTCAGAGCAAATGGTGGGTGAAAGAACAAGAGACAAAATTGTTTCGTTACATTAGGCTGGCATAGGGTACCCCTCAAGCTACTTTGATCTGCCTGAACTTGGAATACATCAAGATAGAGTGAAGGAAAAGGACTAACTGAACATTCCCGTGATCATGTATCATATACCTTTTTGCAACAGGTGTTTCCTCAAGCGAAAGTTCAATGAAAACGACTGAATCGTTCTCGATACCAAGAGCAATCGTTCCGCCTCGTATATCAAGGTCTTGATCCCCAGTAGTCTGTGGTCGATATGCGGATGGTAGCCACATAAGTCGCTCATGACCCCGGAAAATCCACTCATCCAATACGTAAAGGCAGTTATGGATACCTTTCCAGTCCTCGTTTGCAGACTCCATGGTGGTGCCTTCGATAGGTAATGGAAAACGGCCCCTGTTTGACTGCAGGAACGTTTCATCGGAGGAAAAATTGAAGGAGAAGACCCATCCAGTGAGGTCTACGCTGTGAGAGCCAACTCTTTGCTCCGTTGTGATGTCCCATATCTCGATGATAGAAGAATGAGCTTCTTCTGATGTGAACAAGGCTGCGACCTTACTGGCTGCCGAAAAGGTGCAGTTTCTTACTTTCATACCGTCAGGCATGTGTGAGGAAGCCACGTAGGTTCCTCATACGATTCTATCACGGTTGGGTCTGATGGCGCGATAACCCAGAAATCCACGCTCCTGAAGGATCTCACTGCAAGAATCCTGGAGTCAACAGAAAATGCCAATGTGGTGGGCGTATCTCGTGCTTCAAATCGACACACAACCTTTTCCACCTGCACATCGAACACAGAAATGGTAAAGCGACGTTTTACAGCGATAAAGCGACCATCGGGGGAGAAAAAGAACCCTTGTGAATTAGAGTCCAAAGTGTACTCGATTAGACTTTGTTCCTTGCCTTCAAGATTCCATATGCGGAGTTAGCCATCAGCCCATAACGCTACCAATATTCGCGGGGCGGTTGGCGAAAACGAGATTTCCACCACCTTCGTTGGATAAGAGAAGCTAAGATTGGTAGCGTTTCTGAGGTTTCTTACACACACCGTTCCGTCAAAAGATCCATAGGCAAGTTTCGAACCGTCTGATGAGAAACAGACACAAAAAGGTTTTCCTTGACATCGAAACCTGTACTGTTCTGATCCGGTGATGTAGTCCCAGACTCTGGTTGTATTGTCACTTGAGGTAGATGCAAGTAACGGTTCTGTCGGAGAGAACTTGGCGCTGAAGATCCTTCCGGTGTGGCCGTGAAGTGTACAGAGCTCATTACTGTAAGCTTCTGAGGTCTTTGGCTGCGTAGTAATCCATTGGGGAATTAGATGTTGGTAGTGGAGCCGCATCCTGCTCTCGCTTGGGTAGAACAAGAGACCAGAGCAGTACATTTGTAAAGGAGCATGTTCGATGATCCACCTGTTGCTTCGTATAAAGCGTTTCGCATCATACATCAAGGACTCTAAATCTGAGTTCCCTGACAGCTAGAGAGTGATACGGTCAGTCTCCAGACGCCAGGGCCTATTAAGGGGTTCTGCGACTTACTTCGATAATACTTTGAAGCTGACTAATGATCGGGATAATGGTGGGAGTCTCTCCGATGAATGCCATTACCTCGAACCAAAATAGCAGCTTTTCCTGAAAAAAATAGATCGATCGCCCCGCCAGCCTCTAGACCAACTTCCACAAGTCGTTCGGGTACTAACCTGCTGAGATGGCTGATCCAGTGTCGGCACGCATATCGTAGATGCTGCGGTATATGGGATTCAATGTGACTGGGATCAACCTCAGAAACGAATGTACCTGGAAGGTCCAGACAGCAAATATTATGGCGTAGACCAGAGTCCATAACGTCAAGACAACGACCGAGGATATCTTGGTGCGTCTCGGGCTCCTTGACAGAAAATGGAAGTAGTTCGGACCGCTTGTTGTCGAGGATGAAATCCCGAAATGAAAGATGGATGAGAGTAATGGGGAACTGTCAGGTCGTTGGGCACGTTGAGAATTGGATGAAGGTGTCCAAGATAAGAATTTAGTCTCGCTCTTTCCTTTGGGAGCAAGGCGCAAAGCGTCTCGGCAGAAATTGGTCGCAGAATGACGACGATAAAGCCTATCAGTCGACTGATCTCAGCGTGGAAAAGCTCTCTGAGTCTTTTGCTTGAGCTTTGGAAATATGGGAATTACAGGACCTTGAGATAAATGCCATCTACCTCCTGTTGGGGGCCGCCTTGCTCTTGGAAGATGAGATCCAAACCTTCATCTCTCAAATCCTTGTCGCAAAAGTGAAAGCCATCGAGGAATCTGCAAGCAGTGACAGCATAGACGAAAAGGCCGTCGGCTTTCCCAGCCAGCTTCTTGATATTGGCTTTGCTTACCCCATCGTCGTCGACACCATATTTCGCCGATATGTCTTGCAAGGTTTTGGACAAGTAGAGGGTGATATCGTTGTCTCCATCGATGGTCGATTCGACCTTTTCAAGTCTCATTGTTTGATAAAGGTGACCAGGCAAGCGCTTAAAGCCCCTGTCAATATGCCCTTCACGTCTACTGGTAAAGAAAAGACGAAGTCGGACTTGGCAAAGGTTCTCCAGAACTTCCAACATACCTAACAAGGTTTCCGCGTCCCTGTAGTCACATTCGTCTAGAGCGTCTATAACTACCAGAAGCTGAGAGGGTACGAATGTGTGTTTATCCAGCAATGCCAAAGGGTCAGCAATAAGTTTTCGGAACTGCTCCTGGGGACTCTTCGTTTCAATCCCAGGGTTATCTCTGATGGCTTGTATGACAGGCGATCCATTGTCAGAGAGGATATCTGACAGGCACCATGCGATAGTAGTGAAGAACTCAACAGTACTATTCCTGGTAGCGTCGCCGTGGTTAAAGAAGAATGAACCTCCGAGAAAGATATTGTTTGGCGGATCAAGTCGGTTGGTGAAAGGCCTTCCTTCCTTCAAAGCACTGGCGACAGTCATCGAAATACTGGTTTTCCCGGTGCCGGCCATTCCTTGTAGCCAGAATATCATCGTACCGTCAGGATCTTCTGCCCAATCTTGGATGGTTTCAAGCATTTGAAGCTGGGTTCCTGGCAAGCAGGGAGCTTCCATACTGGACGTCTCGCGAGAGTCGAAGATAGCGTTTCCAGGGATTTTCAGGGACTGAAGAAGCTGTCTTCGATCGATATCCTAACAAGCGAGTTAGTGAGGAAGAGAGTGAAAATGGTGTGGTCAACAAATCATCACTGCTTTCGATGTATCTTGCCGTAAAGACTCTATTCTTCCAGTACATATTCCGATGCTTTTGATTTCAATCTATGCCTCCAAAGCCTTTGACACGATTTGGTCACGTACGCCGTCGTCTATACGGCGAGACTTGGACTGGATCTCAGACCACAAGCTCTTCCACTCGTCAGCGTTCAGGGCGTTTCTGAGAGCGCGGTGAACCTTGTTCCGTGTTGCGTATTGGAGAATGAACCGGGCCTCATATAAATAGATAGCGGCGTAGATAGCGGCGAGCTCAGTCTTGACGTGCTGTAGAAGCTCTCTTGAAGCCACGTAATCTCTGGGATTGAGTTAGTGCGATGTCGCTGATGAATTGGTAAAGTCACACGTACCTCGTTGATCGCAAGTGGGAAGCAAAGTCGGGCCCATGGAACATTTGGTATCGGGCCACAAGAAAGATGATTTCGATAAGGCCAGTAGCCGCATTCTCATCTTGTTTGAAAATCCCTTCCAGTATCTGTAGACATAAGTATTTGAACAAGGTCTATTAAATGAGGTGGAGGCCTCTTACCAGTAAAACAGTTGTTATGCCGGCTCAAGCTAAAGCGGCAGCCGGCTCAGCTGCAACAACGCCACTGACGATGGGCTTGAAAGCATTAATCACATCAACAGCTTTGACTATACTATCTCGGACGACAAAGGGTGTGTTTCCCACATTGAAGAAAAGCTTTCTCTCTTAAAACTTAGTAAGCTGTTCTTCGGCAATCTTCTGGATCGTCTTCAGTCGAGTAAAACTGTCGGCCGCAGTGAAGGCATCGTCATTGGTCGCTATCGTTCCTTGTATTAGTTCTGCAGAGTAACAGAGAGGTGTCTTCGTGATGAATACTTACCAGGCTCAATTGTCTGACCTTCATTTTCCAGGAACAACACAAATTTGGCAAGGAGACTTGCTTCCTTTGGATCTTCCTTGACCGTCTTGTATGCTTCAACCCAGATCTTGTCCCAACCGGCTGTATCTATAACATCCGCCTCAGCCGAAAGCGCATCTTGCTCGTAGGGAGCGACTTCGGGCGTAACAGAGTCTGCAGTCCGCTGGGATTGCTCCTCTTGTAGGCTTCCGGTGGCCAATTGTTGGGAGTCAGGTGTTGTTTTCTCAGAAGGCCCTTCATTATCAGCCGTCTTCAATACTTAGCGACAGGTTTTCTATACCCTCAAAGTCTGACCGAGGACGTACCGGTGTTTCCAATTTGTCGGAACTTCTCCACAGGCCTTTGACCTTCTTTTTGACTCGGAACTTCAGCCGCCGGAGGTCGTCCTCCGCTTTCCGATCTTCCGACATTATTTTACCAGTACCCCGTGCGCATCATTGATATCTTCGTCGTTATGGAAAGGCTCGTGAGCGTCATGTCTGATGAAGACATGTTTTGAGGGAGGTTAGGCAGTAAAACCCCACTTGAAACCCTGCAGGGACACACTGGCAACTCAGACCATACAGAAGTACGAGAAAATGAGGGGTTTATTTAATCACCTATATCGCCTGAAAATCCATTGACGTGCAGCGACTGGCATGTCAGCTTTATTGGAGCCAACTCAGCTTACCACGGCTTATAGACTTGGCTAATGGTTATAGCGGGCGCTTAATGGCGGGATTGTACACGACCCGCTTGATGGGCTTGGCGTAGCTCGCCATCATCATTTAAAGTAGCCAAGTTACTGTTTCTAGAGTATTATGTGTTCCTTTATCTTTCTCGGTCAATCTAAAGTAAATAGAGAGTTGATATATCAGTATCTACACGATGAATATATCTTCACTTTATGTCTATGTCTGAGTTTGTTCTTGATTTGAACTGTATAACTTGAAACTAACCTTCAAAAACCTCAAATAGATGAATAATCCCTCAACCTTTGTTCTACAACTGTGACTCTATTTTAACATTGAGCACTCCCTTATAATGCCCCCATCGACCCTAGTATCTCGCAGAAAAGGATTTATTGAAGGCTGAACTCCTGCTGCGCTGCAGGCTCTCCTTGCATTGTCTGCGGAGACATCCTTGGACTTCCCACTTCAGTAGACGGTCCCCAGTTGACCAGTTGCTGGGTGGCCGTGGTCGATTGGGGAAACTGTAAGATATTGTCGAGTCCTGGAGTCAACATGGAAAAGTCCATGCTTGTACCTGCCCTTGTGTTTATAACATAAAACCCTGTAGGTAATGTAAGATATCCCATCTGAATACCGCTCTGAACTTGATTCGAGAAAGGTAGTGTCTCAAAGTGTGTCCCATCGGGATAGATTGGCACGGGTATAACATGGACACCCGGAGCAGGTTGAGGTGTATCGGCTACAATAGTTGATTGGGCCGGAGTTCCGTGGTTCTCTACCTCAGTCACTTCTACTAAAGGAATCGTCACCGGTCGAGGGGCAGATTGATCTCTGTGTCCCCGGCCGGCAGATTCTATTGTATCGGGAGAGGCATTAGCGAGCCAACGTGTAGCTTCCGTGGGGTCAGATGATTTCAATAGGGCAATAGCGATGGCTTGTGACAGAACTCGGTCGTTATCCGCAGCTGTGGGTCGATAGTCGGCTGTTGAAGTGATGCTCCGGGCATCAACTGCCTGCTTGGCTTTAACGTCATGGATAGCCCCTATTAGAATCCTTGCCTGGTCTGCTAGATGTGTCTTGAAAAGGACCATTTCCCCGTCTTCGGGATGAACTTTAACTAGGTTAGCCACGAAGAGGAATCAGCGTTCAAAATCTTACATGCAGACAGCGGTTCCTTAAACTGAGGAAACCTTTCCTTTGGAAAGATAAGATACCAGACTTTGAGGAACAGGTCCAGATACTTTTTTATTCCCTCTTCTCCGCGAGGCTTTCCCTCGTGTTTATCGATTGCCTCGATGGCAGCGTCCAGCGTCCCCTGGCTCATATAGAACCTCCCATTTAGCTCTGCCTGTCGGTCATTCGCCTTTGCTTTTGGGGAGTGATGTGTTATGAGGTGGCCTCTGAACCGAATCAGCACAGGCATTTCGACAAAGGGAAATCGGGTGTCACATTGAAAGAGTTGAAAGGGCTAGGCGTTCTTTTAACTAAAAAAGGAAAGGTGAAACTTACTTCCACTGGTATCTATAGAACATGTTTCCGGGCGAACAGTGACCAAAGTGGGTGTTCTCGCGGATTTCGTGGTATGCAAGATCAAATGGACACATCCACCGTCGCTTCTTTTCGGTCTTACGTTTCTTGGTAGACGAGGATGAGGGTTGATCTCCTTTGCCTCCCCCGTCGCCGTCTCCATGACTGCCTCCAACTCCTCGACTATCGTCTGGGGGCCCGCCATCACCACCTCCTCTAGGATCATTATCTGGCGTGCGGCCTCTTTTGGAGGTTCCGTTGTACGACCGAGGTTGATCTGGCGATGATCCATATATACCATCATTATTATCGTTTGTTTCGTCTTCGATAAGGAGGTTGCGCTTGTGGGGCGGCAGTGTTTCTATGGTGGAGATGACCCCTTCTGCGAGGGCTGGGTCGGAGGACAGGACGTGGCGGATATGGTCATATATCGGGGGATCGCGCTGTGGTAGTGACGTGTCGGAACCTGCGAGCTCTGTTGATGGAGGCTGGTGGGAGATGCAATCACCAGCCGTTGATGCTTGGCTACTACCTCCGTGGTCACTTTCTAGTGACGGGCAGATTTCCGAGAGCGCAGCCATGGGCGAGCTACAACGGGGCTTCATCGTCAAATATGCCCTTTGTGAGCTGCCCTCCTGGTCCCGCAAACGTGGTTTGATGGAAGTTTCATCGTGGAGACCCAGAGTAGGTAGTTCCTGCGATTGGGAAGTTTAGGATCGTCCGCTAGAATTGAGGTGGTGCTTTTTCTTACGTCGGTAGGTTGTCGTGCTACTGCCTTTAACCTCAAGGAATCGCGCTCGAGTTTAATGCTCAGTTCACCCAAGATCTTGTCATGCAACCCCAAAAGAGTATCTTCGTCGAAACTAAGGGCAGCGAAGATGTCGCCGATAGCCAGGAACTGGTATTAGTTTAGCATTAACTTGCGGGATTTAGTGGGACGGCACGGCACTCAGCCCGCGAAAAGGAGGCTTGGCTTACCTCCTTGTTACTGCCACTAATGTACCGTTCCATATTGTGAGTTGATGTCATCATGTTGGGTCGAAATCCGCTGCGCAGATGCCAAATTGAAAAACGAGTGTGATGAGAGTCGGATGAGGAAAGCAAAAGGGAACAAGGCGATAAGGTCAATTAATAGTAAAGGCATGTCCGCATCATTATCGATAGACACGGTCTGGATTTGTCTGTGGCTGCAGGCAAATCGTCGAGAGAACCAGTAGGCTCCCTGGGGGGCTGAATCCGGGCTACCAAATTTGAGAATGGCCAATTATATCAGTGCCTGTTGTCTGTAACCAGAGACATTCAGTCCCTGTTTCCCCGCACTAACAGAGAAACCCCTTACTTTTGTCTTTACCTGCCGACAAATCGACAAATGATGTCGCCTCAGCTGCAATCGCATCTTTCTTGGAGTGCTCAGTTGACAGCACATTTGTCCTGTAGTCAAGACTTTCTTTGTCTGTGGCTAAGCACCATTTGTCTGCCACAACCGTAAAAGTCGTTTTTTGTCACTAGCCACAGACTATCACTGCACATTTATATCAGCATCTTGGCCGCCTTGCAAGATGCGAATCATCTTCTCTATTATCTCTGTTGCCTTACTCCAACTGTTCTTACCGCCATGAATGAACATACATCAATTGGCACGGAAGCCTCCATGCCCTATGTCGTTCTCTTTCAATCCCCGACCGGATCCCATGCGACCCACCTCATGTTCGCATCGGATGATCGCCCTGAGAAACTGGCGATTGACATTGCTAGCGCCTATCAGGAGCATGTCAATCGCTTCAAGCGCATTCTATACCGGGGTGTTCTTTTCAAGAAACCTATTGTTTCTATTGTCAAATTGTCGGGTGTAAGTCCATTCCAGCCTCCATTGACCCGCGGGTCTGGGTTCGATTCCACGCCAATCAAATAGGAGCAGAGGGATTACTCAGCCTACCGGGTAACTAACTACCCTGTCTACAATTGAACTAAATTCTCGTACAGGTCACAGATCTTTCACTTATCTCTGATACGGAACAGCAGTTCTTTCTTCAGAACAAAGTCCATGATCCGACCCTTTCATCTGCGATTCGGAAGCCTGCCGTCCTACGACGGGTCAACCGAGATGCCTTCTGTCGCCAATACAAGAACGTCTTTTTTCAGGCTAAGGATGCTGTTCCCCAATTTGCTATCCTCGTCCATCAGATTAACGATCCAACTGCTTCCAAGGTACTGGGGCTCGCAGGATCGGCTCTCTCTATCACTCTTGGTTTACTCGGCGCGTTTGCACTCTAGGTGCCAGGTGAATCAGGCGGATATAAACCAGAATTTGTGTGGTTTGCTATTGTTCGAGGAGTGTGATCTGCACTCAGCGATCCTAGGTGTTTTTTTTATTTCACTGGAGGGGCTTCTAAAATAGGTGTTAACGGGTATTATGCGCAATTCATAAGAAGGAATCTAGGTTGGGGAATATAGATGAGATATGCATCAATCATGAATTTTGAATTTACGCCAATCCTAAATATATACTTCTAAACTTTAAAGATTTACTGTCCAATAGACAAGGTTCCCTCGAGAGGGAGATCCCGACTGCTTCGTCCAACATAAACAGCATAATCACCCTGCTGAAGCTGCCACTCCTGCGCAACAACATCCCAGACACTCAAATCACGACGAGTAAGCTCGAAAGTGACTTCAACATCCTCGCCAGCCTTGATGCTAGGCTTCTTGAAACCACGAAGCTGCTTGGAAGGGTTCTCCTTACCAGGAACACCAACGTACAACTGCGCAACTTCCTTGCCGTCGACATCGCCGGTGTTGCTGACCTTGACAGTAACAGTAGCGACGACGTCCCAAAGGTCAGTGCGTCCACCCTCGGTGAGAGCGCCGGTGGGATACTCGTCAGACTTGGCGTCAGACTTGGAGATCTTGAGATCGGCGTACTCGAAAGTAGTGTAGCTAAGGCCGAAACCGAATTCATATCGAGGAGTGATGTTCTTAGCGTCGAAGTGGCGGTAGTCCGTAAAGACACCCTCGGTGAAGTCAGATTGAGGGAAGTGTTGATATTCGTGAGGAGCCATGGTCAGATCAGCCTTAGCCGTGACACCGTAGTCTGTCTCGTTGCGAGCGACGGTATAAGGAAGGCGACCAGAGGGGTTCTCGTCGCCATACAACAGAGACACAAGAGCCTCGCCGCTGTCTTGACCGGGAAGGTGGGCGAAGATAACAGCAGTGATGTTGGGATGACTGATGAAGCCATCGACAAGGCGAGTACCGGCGTTGTGCAGGACGACAATGGTGTTGGCACACTTGTCAGCGACGTTGTTAATGAGACCATCAGTGTAGTCATCAGTCAAACCTGGTCTGTCCCAACCCTCACTAGCCCAAGCGTTACCAGCAACAATGCAAGCTTCGGTATTGGAGACAACATCGGGGTTCCAGCTCTCAAAGTCCCAGAACATATCAGTACCCTCCTTTCGAGCTCGGTGAAGAAGAGCATCAAAAGGCGCACTCATGGAACTACCAGTACTAGCACCGGAACCACCAGCAGTGAAGATAGTACCGTTGGGCGCAATGGCAGAGAAGGTAAAAGTCAAATTACCCAGAAAGCCGTAGTTGAGCTCGGTGATGTTGGCAGTTTGAGCGCCGACGGACCAGGGATTGAACTTTGTGTATTTTTCCTTGGCCTCGGGGGTGTTCTTGTCGGGAGCCTTGTGAGAGTAGCCGAATAGAGAAATCATCTTCATGTTGGGCTTGAAGGGCAAGGTCTTGTTGGTGTTCTTCACGAGAACATGACCCTCGACAGCACCGTCCCAGAGGGTGGATTTGGAGCTAGCGTTACGGGCGTCGACGATCGGGTGAGGAATGAGAAGGTTGGCAGCGATGCCGTGGCCGGGAGAGGGGAAGGATGAGTCATCTTGGTTGAACTGGAACCAAGGAGCAAGAATTCGTGTAATCATGTTGTCGAGCTGGGCCTCAGGAATGGTCCCATTGTTGACACCAGCAGTCAGGTTTCCACCCCACAGCTTGTTGGTAGGCATAGCCATATCCATACCAGCAAGGGCAGAAGCCATACCGGAGTGCTGAGCACCCCAGTCAGAAACAACAAATCCCTGAAATCCCAGCTCGCCCTTGAGAAGACCGTTGAGAAGCTTGGAGTTTTGGCAGGCTTGAGAGTTGTTGGCGCGGTTATAACTGCACATGACACTACCCAGTCCTGCATGGACTGCATCTGCAAAGGGCCTGTACAAGTCAGTAAGTGGGTTTGTAGTACAGTCAGACTTTTGGTACTTACCACATGTAGAGCTCATGAAGAGTTTTGTCGTCGACGTTGGACGACACGGGCTGGGCTTGAGTGGGGGCATCATTCATACGATGGGTCTCCTGCTCTTGTGCAATCCAATGCTTTCCACAAGCAATAACACCAGCATCGTGGATACCAACGACCGCCTCCCTACCAAGCTGGCCCGCAAGATAAGGATCATTAGAGAAGCCTTCCCAGTTACGACCACCCTCAACTACACGACCAAGAGGACCGAACATAGGCCCGAGAAGAATGTTGATGCCCTTTGTCTTGGCTTCGTTGCCCATGTAGTAGCTTCGACTATATGTTAATTCTTCATTCCAGCTTGCGCCGGCGTGAATACCGGATGGGAAGGAAGAAACATAGTCTGTGTTGCGGACACCGTTTCCGGCGTCGTTGAGGCAGAGACCGGGGAAGTTGACGCGGGGAATGCCGGGAATGAAACCGGAGCAGCCGGTTGTTGTTTGGCCGCCTGCTGTTAGGTTGACTTTCTCTTCGAGAGTCAATTGTGCGACTAGGCCTTTGGCCTTGGTGATAGCATCAGCCCAAGCACCAGTCTCAGCTTGCTCCGCTATGAACCCCGTCAGTCAATATGTTCAAAGAGGTATGAGGTGAACTCACGTGTTGGGTAAACTGGCTCTGATTGTCCATAGAAGTGAGTATCATCAGTGATAACATTCGCAGCCAAAGCCAAAGTCAAAAACGGCAAGGCGACAAGGCCAGAAACAGAAGTAGGATACATGATGAGAGATGAACTGTCTGGTCTCGATACCGAACAACAATTCGAGTTGGACTTCCATCTTTTATATTGCATGAACGCACAGTCGTCTAATCTTAATCAAACCACCCAGCCAGTAATTCCCCGCTTTTCGGCCAACTTTGTCCATCACCTGTCCATGGCCTCGGGCCACCCACTGCTCAATAACCTGGTGATTTCACATAATGGATACTCCTGGTAACGGAACTTGTACCAGCAATGGTGACATCGTCCACAAAATGTTAATAAACATTCGGGCCTTTTCTTTTCAGTTGCGGGTCAACTGACGTTAGTCCCATCGTCCCCATAGCCTCACTAACTTTCTCGGGAATAGCATTACTAAAGTGACAGGCCATATCCCCATCTTTCTCCACCTCCGCCTTTCCAACCTGGGGTTGTATTTACCCCAGGTTTACCCGTAGTCGGAACGGTATTCCTCATAAGGTTAGGTTGCAGTTGGGTTCAGGTTAGTTACGGCGAAGTTGAAGTTGCCGTGATTTGTTGCCGACTTTTGAGTTCTTGGCTAAACTTGCAACCTCCATATCCTGTTTTTCGGAAAACGAAAACTTTTTTGCCCGTGATCGGCGGTCTGTAAATGACGGTCTTTGCGTTGACTCGTGGTAGTGGGGTTTTGTGGTTTTTTTGACTAGGGTTGTAAACTCAATGATCCAGATTGTGGGTAAATTACACCGTTGAATGTTAATTTTCCGCCTTGTTTTCGTATTTTCCCGTGCTCAGATTTTCGGTTCACGTAATTGAGACGAAACTGTTTGAAGACGGTAAAAAGACCGTAAAGCCAAGGCTGGTTTCCGTTGGTATAAAAGCCGTTCATTGGGTTTTAGTGGTCCAGGGTACGAATACTGCAATGTTCGGCAGGCAAAATGAGAATTACTGCCCATAAACAGTCATCAATTAATAAATCGCGCTGGGAGGAAGTAGGACCGATAACCGGGCGGACTATTGATGCACTAGAAACTGTCCAGTGGTTGCGGCTGGACAGGTCTCATATATGCACGACGTCTATTTGAGATCTGCACTAAATCTCACCCAGCCCGGTTTCAACCCGATAGGACGTCATAGTTTTGTGACAACACAGGAATCCGGGAGATCAACGGTAAGGTTTCGAACTAGCTTTTATCAAATCGCTGTATCAAGTGAAACCTACAGCGTCGCACTGCTTCTGACTCGTTGCATCGTATGGCAGATCGCCAGATCATCCGTACCCAAGTGGTCGGTTTTCGTATAGACCTGCCAGACTCGGCAGTGACCGATCCTTCGCTTGTGTTTTTTGATGATATTCCTTGACAAATCTTTCCCGCCTTGTCAGGCTATTTCCATGTAGGTCTTGTATGCAACTAAGAAAACAGATAAACCCGTGGCTATCACCGTTGTAACACTAAGTGACGTCTGGATACACCGTTGCAATGATGTTTCGCGTTGAGGTCAAAAGACTAGAAGAGACAAAATCTTTTGTATAATAAAGTTAATGCTTTCAAGTGATGAGAATCCTAATGCTTCATGATACACGGGTCACAGATGCGAAGGTGGTTCCGGAACGCAACCAGTCGTTTTTACACCTCCACATTATTGTGCTCATCACTGCAGTCCAAGACGCCAGTCGTGCAAATCCTCAAAACTGAAGTTTCTAGCATAAACTGTCTCTAATAAATAAACATAGTTATCGTCTATCTTGAGATGCTAGTACATAATATCCTTATCGACTGCATGATGCTGGAGGTCCAGGGTATGCAAAGTGGAGCAACTTAATGGATAAACATCAGATGGGGTCTGAATGGCAGGGGTCTTTAAAAAAAAACACAGGAAGGTAAGAATCATGGTTGCTCAAAGTGTTACTTTATACAAGAATCAATGATGCAAAGTTGTCGTTACCACTCAAGTAAGTATATCGAGACCCTGGCCAAATGTGCAGACCTGACAAATTGTACCGTACCTTGTTATTGCGCTCTCATCACTCTATTTTTGAGCTTTTCCGAGGCGCAAGTCCCCAATATACAGGTCAAATCAATACAAGAATAATCGCAGGTTGTCACTCAATCTCCGAAATCATCAGACATGACTGTACATACCTAAATAGCCATGTTCGTCTGAGCGTACCTTGGCAACAAGGCGCCGCCAGCATCGCTCATGGGTTCATTTGACAGTGCTTTACATTGCAGTGTATCGACGACTGCAGATCATCCACTTTGTGGTCTGCCTCATACCATACTTCGGATAAATGTGCTGAGACACCCCGCGAATGTCGGCGGCTCCCAACCACACCCGTGGAAGAAACTGCTGCATTGATGGACAAAATGGACGTCATCGCGCACCCTATCTAGAAGGTGCCTGACAAATTGGAACATATGATATCTGCATTTTGATGATATCATTCTAGGTCATCCCGAGACGTTCCGTACTGGTCCAAACGAAAGCCCAACGAGTTGTTGCGCAACTCTGAATGCAAATAACCTAGAAGGTAGCATCAGTTATTAACTCTTACTTTTTACTCCTATACTTTACTGACCCTACGCAATAAACACCTTAATATTAAGGAGTTAATCGGTCAACTTTCACTGAAGGACGCGCCCTTACAGCGACATTATCAGAGAGACGCGTTGTCATCACAGCACTACATATTGATGATGGCTTTCTGTTAGTCGCTTCTGCGAGCGGATGCGTCTATAGAGTTGACCTAGTGACGGAGTCTGTCGAAGTCCTCGCGCAAGTGAAAGACGTTTGGTGTCTTGCTTGTCTGGAAAGCAGTGTCATCTTTGGCAGTTTGAATGGCGAAATCCATGTTCTTGACATGAACAATCGGTAAGCTCTGTCGACGAGCTCTCTCTTGGGCCATAATGGAAAGGCGACTAAAAGATAGTATTAGAGCAAATCCAAATTCGATCAAAGCGCACGATTCAGCCGTACGCTGCCTTGCCATTCTTGAAAGGGGCATTATTGTTTCTGGCTCCCGAGACAGTACTATTCGACTCTGGATTCTTGAAGCCGGCAAACTCGAGCCACGGAGTGTTCTCCGTGGACATACTGCCGAAGTGCGAAATGTCCAAGTTCATGGCGATGTGATTGTATCCGGCAGCTATGATGCAGATGCTCGGGTATGGAGTGCTCAGACAGGAGAGTGCTTGCACATTCTTCACGGTCATGGACGTCATGTCCACGGCCTGGCATTTGACGGGAAGAGAGTTGCCACCAGCAGCACTGACGGTGACATTCGCGTGTGGGACTCGGAGACTGGGTAGGTTTTACGTCAACGAAGTGAACAACTATCCATCTAACTCGAAAATCTTGTTTTAGAAGCTGTACGGCCACATTCATGGGCCATGGAAGCAAAGCTAAAAACGTATCGCATCTTCGTTTAGTTGGAGATACCCTCATCTCAGGAGGAGCGGATGGGTCTGTTAGAGCGTGGTCCTTGTCTCCGATGGACGACAGTCCGAGGGAGCTGGCAAGCTCTGATGGCAACGGCACTGCTATCAGCGCAATGAAAGTTCAGGGGCGACATGTCATTGCCGGGACCACGGCAGGATCTGTGAAGATCATCGACCGTCAGTCCTGTGAGATGCCGCATTCATGGACAGACGGAACCTGTGGCATTGCCGTATTTCAGGTGGGCTTTACCCTTGAGCACTGTCCATTTGCGGTTTGCCTAAAGGACGAGTCTATTTTGGTCACTGTGTTCTAGCGGCTGAGTAGCTATTCCTCAAGCGTTTGCACAATCTTGCCATACCTTGTCAAGGCTCGATGTTCAGATACTTCATTACAATTAATTCAATGAAAGATGCCAACTGAGAGATACCCATCTGTTAACAGCGATGTCAACAATTGGTTCCATCGCTCGCGTGTTATTCTTGCCAGTTTAGAGTTCCAACAGCCCAGTTGCGCAGATGCTGCACCTCCATTCAAGACTTTATCAAATACATTCATCCCTTCCCTCGTCGCTTATGCATTCATCGGTCATTTTTTCGATACCCCCACGCTTCTTTGGACTGTCTGTTAGTAGCGTTTGTGTAATCAAAAGTGTTGTTTTATTAAGTACGCATTGCGGGCATCTTTATCACCAGATGTGTCATAAGCAAACCCCGAGTAGAAGCTGTAAAGCTAACTCTTATAATTTATATTTTATTGGTAAGAGTAAACTATATATATATATTCTTTAATACAGGTAAGAAGCTAGAGATTAAACCTAATCTCTTTTAGTAGTTTACTAACTATAACTATTATTTAGCGCTTATAGGTAGATATAGAATTCCAAATTACAGAATTATTATTAACGATTATTAATATAGTCCTAATAACATCTAGACATAAAGCCCACGAGTTTTAAGTGTTATCTCGAGCTCCTTAAGTTTAACGGGCTTAGTGACGAAAAGGTCTACTCCGCTCCGGGTTGCTTCATTTCGCGTACTCTCAGATCCCAACCCTGTGATAGCCATGATTAACGAAGGGGGAATATCGTTATATTGCTCAAATGCGCGTATCTGACGTGTTGCCTCGAGACCGTCCATGACAGGCATAGAAATGTCCAACAGGATATACCTGAACTGTCCTGGACTTTCCTTGTAAGACAAAACCGCCTCTTCGCCATTAACCGCGGTCCTATACGATTGCTTTAATTTCTTCATAAAGTGTGTAAGCATCTTGAGGTTAATTGGATTGTCCTCGACAAGTAAAAACTGAGGGCTCGGGAAATAATCTTGAGCTGGAAGCAGACCTCCCAATGGGCTCCCATGGACTAATGGGCTAGGGGTTGGTGGCTGACTGGAGCATGCCGTAGTCGATACAGTTGGCAACGGCATGTGTATTGACGTAGGTGGGCCAGCTCGCGACTCGGCCCAAAGATTCATTAGCCGAGACATGGCCTCGTCTAACTTTTTCGGACTTAGACTTTAAAAGGTTTAGTAAGGATATTCTACAAGGAGCGGTATAACGTACGGTTGGGTGATAAATTCCTGTATTCGTGAGTGACCGCGGGACTTGTATGCTGATTCGGACTTCTGTAAAAGTAAAGCATCGTTACAAACTACTAAAACCGGCATTTCGTCCCATGCAGCTGCTGATGCCGGTAGACTGGACTTTCCATTGTTTATAAAGATAATGACATCCGGTCTCAGCTCTTTGGCCTTTGATTCCGTAACCAGTGTCATGCCGAGGTGGTCGCAACATAGCCTCTCGATCAAGTTATCCGTAGTCATCATCCTTGGAGGGGCAATTCTGGAAGTTTGTATAGAGCCGGCAACCGCGGCACGAAGGCCATAGCATGCTTGTTCTTCCATGCCACGCTCGTGCGTGGAAGTCACGTTCAACATCATGGGAATTGACACCGTGACTTTAGTTCCAACTTGGACTTGGCTGGTGATGGAGATGGTGCCTCCGAGCTGAGAAGTGATTCTCTGCACAAAACTCAACCCCAATCCCGTGCCGGTCGATAGCTGGTCTTCCTGCGAGAACGGTCTGAAGACTTTGTTACGCAGGAACTCCTCGCTGATGCCCCCGCCTGTATCCTCAACCACCAGTGTAACTATTCGTTCGTTGCCCTTTGCATTCTCTGGTTGACTTTGCGAGAGGGAAACTTTGATAACACCCCTGGACGTATACTTGAGAGAGTTCCCGAACAGGTTCATGATAATGCGACGGATTGCACCAGGAATCGTGCGGAAGTTCCATTGACACATGGGATCATAGAGTAAGAAAACGGAAACGTCCCTGTCCTGTTGATGCTGCCCATCCCTGCCGCTTGTGTTGTTTGCTTCTTCTGCAGCTTGGGCAGATTCAAGTCGTCGCGTAGCCTGGACTCCAGAGTGCTTTCGGTGCTTGGGAGGGCTGAACAAGCCCGCTATCGATATTTGCTGGTAACTGTGACCAGCATAAACACTTTCGATTACGTCCTCGATGATGAGGTTTAGAGGGACAGATCGAAGCGTAGGTTCTGCCCTAACAGAAATGTCTTTATCGTCATTGGACCGTTCCAGAACCTTGGCTTGATGCTTGTATATCTCTGAAGCCTGATTCACTTTAGAGTAGTTCAGTAAATGTTCTGTGGTATCCAAAAGGGTGCGGCAGCACGTCTCTATCATGTAAGCAAGGTTCCGCTGCGCGGCAGTCAGTCCTGAATCGCTGAGTAGTTCCAAGCCAAGCATGATTCCGTGGAGCGGAGAGCGCAACTCATGGGATATCGAGCCAAGAACGTCCGATTTCGACTTGTCAGTTGTCGAAGTATCGAGTCGAAAGGCTTCCGATGCTGCAAGTATGCCGAGTGCTCTCAGAAAGGGCAACTCGCTGTCCTTATCGAATTCATAACGAAGTTTTCTTGAGCATGCAAAGCCGCCGATGGACCACATTCCTTTTTGAGGATCCCATATGGGGACGAAAGCAACACTTCGAGCATCAGGGAAAGCCTGCGAAAGTTCTTTTTGCTCGTAAATAGATCCTGTGATTTCGCAGTCGTTCATCCAGCTCGGCCTCGGCGATGCATGGTCCTCGTTTAGCGAAATCTCGTCTAACTTGGCCGCGGCCGAAGCGCTTTGTTGATCAAGGGTGACATTATTGGGGTCGTCGAACTTGCCGGTAGGACGAGATTCGAGATTAAAAATGAAACCTTGAGGGTAATTTTCAAGCAGATGGGAAAGGAAAAGTTGTGATAAGCCCCCTGCGGCTTCGGGGGAAGAATCACTGGGCTGGGTGAAGGAAGATCCGAGAACTTGACAAGGGAGCTGCAACTGAGGATTCAGATCATCCTCGTCGCTTATCACAGTTGGGCTGAAGCATGATCTGTCCAGGGAAGCTTCAGACTGATGATCAGATTCTGTCGAGCGCACATGATTGAGATTAAGGGAGTCTCCACCGTAGAACGCACATCCATCTACATTAAGAGACTCTCTAATGATAGTGGCTGCGTCGAAGAATGTGTTCAATGGTGTGAACCTTTGAGGCTGATCTTGGGGAATCACGAGAGGCTCAGGTTTGATAGGAGAGATAGGTTCGTGGTCGGGGCTTGGAGAATGCTGAAGATCCGGATCGGCTTTTTTCTGATCGGGAGGATGAGATGAGCCGGCTTTTATACTCGCAGATAGATCAAGACTGCTTTCAAGCGGAACAGGCCTTCTGTCAGTGAATTTCTGCAGACCAATGCCGATTTGCCGGCTGCGCTTCAAGGTATTTTTTATTCTGTTACCCTCAAGATGATCCATGACGGTCTGTGACAGGCGTCGCAAAACGTCTGAATACTCATCCGTCCATGCCACGCCTGGTGTGGAATGAAAGACGCATAGACTCCCTATATTGATCCCCCGAGGAGATCGAATAGGTACTGATGCATAGAATCTAGCCGAACTACCAGCTTGACAATAAGGACTCGAGGAGAATCGTGGGTCCGTAACTAGGTCTTGCACAACGAATACAGGCAACTCGTCCGGGGTAGACGATGTACAGGACCGGTCGGCGGCACGCAGCATGTAGTCACATATCCCATCATTACGCGGGATATGCGATCCACAGAGCCAGAACGCATCGCGACTTTTGTCTGGTCGTGGCGTGGGCAGCAAAGACGTGGTCGGGGTAGCCTCGGCAATGACATATTGCTCTGTCTCGTCGAATAGCGATATCATTGAACGCTCAGTCATGGTTCGACAAGTAGCCAACTGAGCAAAGCTGGTGAGGATGTTATCAGGTGATGCTGAAAGATCAGTACTGTTGCGGTGACCGATTGGAAGACACCTTGCACGTAGCAACTCATCGTAACTATTCAAGTATGTGGTAAGTAGATGCAGAGACGGCCCCAGCTTGTGGCGGTGCTGCATGTGCCCCAGACATACCGTGCGGTCTCGCGGTCACGTATGTATTCAATTACACGTGTGTCTTCTGCAGTCGACATGTTGTCAATTGGCGATGATGCGCTTTTCATGGAGAAAACTGAGGCCGATATCAGACTTGGAATTTTGGTGCTTGGTGTTGGTGACAACGTTACGCTGGATATGGCTATTAAAATTCTGATTGCTCCGTGGTTGATTATCTAACACGTGTTTGTGGCGCAGGGAGCAGAAACTCCGTTCGCCAAGAGGTCCCTGCTATCTAATCAGCGCATACTTATCGTGCTGGGACCAGGCTCCACTACTTGGACCGGAGAGACTCCGATATAAACAGCCAATGTCGCTTAGATTTCTGATTATGTGTAAATAGTCGGAGGACTACAAGACCCCTTATCTTCTTCTGTTATATAGTCGGTGGGAAAACGTCTTGCTAGCAGCTAGGCTAGAAGATGTTAAGAATCCAGCATAGTCTAGTACTTAAAGGTGCTTTGAGATAGAGATTTATCTACTTGTAAAGTCGACCAGATGTAGAACGTCTCTCCACTCACTGCGATCCCCTTGACATCACTCGCGGACGATATGGGTTCCCCTATTCTACATGAGGTGCATATCTTCCAACAAACGCATATTTTGCCACTGGCGACTACTAGATTACTGAATCCAACAAGCAGGCCACTTAGGAGTAAGAACAGTGCTGTTGACCCAATTCTGTCAAACGGGACGCTCATTTCATTGCATATGATGTCAATCTGTCCCGCTAGGGCCACTTCTTGAATCACCCACTGTCTCCCACACCAGCGGCAACTGAAAGGCGTAACTAGGGCATCCGCCTCATCAAAACCCAACGGACCAAGTCCATAGGCCTCTTTCATTTCTTCCAGATGATGGATGTGGGGATGCTTTTGGTCTTGGACGATGGCTTTGCAAGCCGTGGAGGCGACGCAGGCTATGCGTCCTGCAACTAGGAGTACTAGCTCAAGCTTAGCAGAGTGTTTCCCCAGCCAGACAACCACACGTCTAGCACCTCCGAAGATTCGGTCCAATGACCAGTTGGAGTTCGCGCTCCTGCAAATCGTTTTGGTTGATGCAGAGAGCGTCTATCCAAGATAGCACCCGAGGATAAGAATGGTGGAGCTGGAAGAGGGCATCGTAGAGATTAGGCTTAACAGCAAATCTGGACCCTTCGAGAAGAATTCAGCACACCTCCTTGTCTGCGTAGTATACGGTATCACCCATATTCGGAGGAGGAAGGTTGCTCGTTGGAGATAACGGTAACAGAGACAAGACGAAAGGACTTAGTGCCAACGAAATACCGATACATCTTGGGCTATTAATAACTTTGATGCGTCAACGATAGCGACCCGCAGCCCTCTTGTGACAAATTTGGCAAGAAACACAAAGGGAAGCTGCGAATACTCTAATGCGAATTGCAAAGAGGCGTGCTGCATTGTCAGTAGAATTGCGATTCTGACTCTGGCTATTGGCCCCCGAACTTCCCGCAACGATTATTCAATGCCAAACACGTCCACTTGTCTGGCTGTCTATATGACTGCAAGCTGCAGTATACACCACAGTCTTCATCTTTCAAAAGTATCATGAATTTAAACTAGGAGGTTTACGAGTTCATTTGTATAAAAAGGACTTACCTGGCGGGTTTGTAAAAAGAGTGAAATCGCGGAGTTCGGCGGTGGTGTGCGCTGACAAAAAGCGGCTGAAATTCATCACAAATCATATATCTCAACCGCCAATCTCTCATTATCACACGGCGAGTGTTAGTCTTAAGCCTCTTTCGTCCCATTTTCTCATGGGATATTCGACGACGATGGAGGTCTAGGGTATGCGCAACTGGAGTGTCAACTGGGCAAGTGACAGAAACGGCAATTGTGGAGGTGCTTCGTCGGCATTAGTCCCAGTCATCGGGGTTTTCATCTCATAATTCGCCACCGGCGCAACCAATGCTTTAAGTCCGAGCTGTCCTTTATCAGAATTGTAGCACAAGTATGTGGTATATATGAGCTGTCACATTCTCAGACAATTCGGCCAATGATTGTACACAGACCGTGAGTCGCCCCGCATGTTTTCAACCTGGCACAGCCTTCGAGAACCGTTAATTTACAAAAGCCAAACAACTGCCTGACCGCCAGTTTATGAGAAAACCACTACCAATCCATGTGGTTGTGTATACTTAATTTCCTCTGAGCTTAGAGTCACATTCCAGTATCGTATCCGTTCGCGATGGCTGAAGCCCTTGGAGCTGTTGGTGCAGCAGCCAGCTTTGTCCAGCTCACAGACGCTTCTATTCGCACTTGCTTATACCTTTACACATTCCTTTCCTCAGTCAACAAGGCGCAAAATGAGTTTCAACGCCACATAATTGGTAAGTACAACTGTAGCATCTCCCGAGAAATGCTGATCCATGATAGTGCTTCGCGACGTCCACGATGCCATCCAGCTGCTTCGCCAGACCACTGCTAGTAATTCGTTCCAGCCAATCGAAGAGGGGATGTTGAAGAAACAGCTCCTAGGAATCACGCAAGAGTTGTCAAATTTGGAGAAAATTACAGTTGGCAGGGATCCGGCTAAGTTGAGTGTACGATTGAAATGGGTCCTAAAATCTGTGGAGACAGATAGAGGGTTGCAGGAGCTCGAGCATCGAAAGACTAGTCTCATTCTTCCACTGCAAGCAATAACTACGTAAGCTGTGTTGACGTTACCGTCTACCTACCCATTATCCTACTGATATTCTCAATAGGAGAGACTCGGCACAGTGTCGCGGTCATCAGGATTCCAATCGGGCGCTGCTGCAGTCATTGTTATCCCATGTCGAGCAGCAGAACGTACGGGACTCCTCAACTCTATCTGGCATCATCACCCGCCTGGACGGGATGCGCGCGCAAATGAATTCGAATGTTCGAATATATAAAGAGAGCTTGAATGAGGGCTTCTCAACCCTAACTCGAGATCGCGAAGTCAAGTTTCCCGAAGAGCGTATGGAATAAGTCCTCCGAAGCGCTCTGGACAGTTACGTCCTACCTCGTGTTGAGGAATCCTTCTCCAAAACGTCCGAGCTGCAGAATGCTGCGACTATTCGACTTGTCCAGGAGGCTATGGGTCAAGCCACGGAACAGATACTTGGGCGAGTCGCCGATATAGCCAAATGCGACCATAGTGTTGGCCCACGGCCTGACTATATTCCCTCCACCTCTGGGCAGGGGAAATCGATGCTTGCCAAGAGCCTCGAGGCTGAAAAGGAGTCGTTGAGCCGGTCATATATTGCTTTTCCAGAAGGCAGAGACGTCAACTCAAGGATTAGACGACGAGGTGTATCCAGACATCCAAAGAGAAAGGAGTGGTCATATTGGACTACCGTCTCGGCTGTAGGAACATTTTTGATTCAATACGGAAGTCAACTGGGTGATTCTGGTGGAGTCTGGACAATAAAAATCGACTTTTGGCCTTCCACCACGTTTCTCTTGAAGAAATCCATATCTCTCAGATACGAAAACAACTACGACCCACAAAGTTATATGGCCCTATTCCCCTCACTTGCTGTATATCCCGTCATATTCTATGATCATCCCATTTGGGATATGATAGACGCTGGTGACATGGCCGGGATAAGGGCGCAATTTCAAAACCACAGCAACGGACCATATGACCAAAATTCGCATGGAACCTCGCTATTATCGGCTAGTCCCCTCAGGCCATGATTGCATTGACTGCCGACTAATAGGATATAGTATGCATTTAGGATAACCAGGCTAGAGGTGGCTCAATTCTTCCTTCTGCAGGGTGCTGATCCTACAAGAACTACAGCGTATGTTCTTGAACACTTCCCGTGTACTCGAGCTAAGACAGTGATCCAGATGCAGCCGCGATGGTCTAGACGACCTATTATACCACACCATTGGCAATCTCATAGCACCCTGGGAGGTCTGCCCGGAGTGCCACCCGCGCTACTTTGTGGACTTCTCGTTGTTCTGTTCCATCTTCCATGATCTTATTACTGCTGGGTGTGACCTGGAGAACTGTGCTATCAACATTTTCGATTGTCTTGAAGACTACAGGTTTTCAGACTTGAACCTCAATCGATATGGTAAAGTGGATCATGAGAATTTGAACCTTCAGGGAAGATATGATGAAACAATAAAAGATATAGGAGATCAAACTTCGAAGGCCCTGAATGAAGAGAACCCTGTCCAAGGTCCCTTTTCGTCTGCGGAGGCCATCTCCTCCAGTCAGGACTACTACCTTACAAGGATCCGTCGCATGGCAGAGTTCCTAAGACGACAGGGTCTTGATTTAACACAAGAATCAAGCTCCAGCAGAATCCCCAGACTTCTAAGAGGGGCACAGAAAATGACATTTCCAGTGCTGTTAGAGTGCAGGCTGAATGGTAGCTATAGAGATTCATCTCGCGATCACATGGCCTCGATTTTCTATCATGGGCTATACTGTTTGGAAATCTCCAATAGCCAGTTTGTCATGGACAACCTAATAAGTATGGTTAGACATGGGGCTGACATCTACGACATGGAATGGGCTGGCGAGGACTGGCTTTATAAAGTAGCAGACGATGGAGTGATGAGTGCCACTGCATATGCAAAGGCAACGGATTGTGCTCAGTTTTGGAGGCATGCACTGAAACATTTCGGGTATGATCCCGACGAGGTCTTTCTAGAAGATGAGAGAAGGCGTCGAGAGTTTCGAAGATTACATGGGGCAGACTCTTCTTCTGTGGAAACGGAACACACTCCGGTCTCTACGCTACGAAGACGGCTAGTCTAGGCTCTATGTTTATACATTAATCAATGGGGCTCTATATGTACTATCACTGTCATCCATAACAACAGACTCTCCTATACTGGACTTGGAAACTTGAAACCTTAACTCCCTCCTCTGTCTGGGGGATATAGACGTGCAACGAATTCCTTGTCAGTTCTTGACAGGGTAGTGTTTGTTGAAGTGGAAGTTCTGTCGGTCGTGAAAGATGCGGGTATAGTATACGTCATGATTGATCGACTGTCGAAGTGACTCTCTCTCGTTTGAGGGTAGTGATAGTAGTCGAAGATGTTCCGATCCACTACATCATTGGTCCAGCCATAGTTTTCCCTATAATAATCGTAAACCCTGTCCTTCCTCCATGAAATCCCTGCTGCAGGAGACTGATGCTCATGAAGAAATCCAAGCGCATGCCCGAATTCGTGAAGAATGGTACGTCCAAACTCCATCTCTCTTGTACCGTCTGTCAGCCACCCAAAGTTCATGGTTGGTTGATCCTGTGGTATGGCGAGACACTCTGTGCCAATGTAAGACCATGTCTGGCCGCTGTCGTTGACGTTGACGCGAACATCTGAGTGTTCTAAGCTGTTTGAGTCGACGAAGACGAATTTGACACCGGAATAATTGTTCCACTCTCGGGCATACTTTTTTATTCTGCGCTTGATCCTGTCAGAGCCATTGAGGATCTTGACACGGATTTCTGTGCGGTCTCTGTTCCAGAGACGTGCCACCGGGGCGACAAGGTGATAGCCACATGCTTGTGCGTCGTATCCAGCTGGATGAGGGCTGTTTTCTGGGTTTTCCCGGATAGAGAGTTGATTTACCAACGGGCTATCGAAGGATATTTGTGTGCAAATCTTAATGTCAGACATGATGATGCGACTGTGCTGGGGTGTCTGAGCGATTAAATGCTGTAGTCATCCCTTTACGAGGGTAAGATTATATACTTGTGGTGAATCAAGATTCACTGTCACTCACACCTTCCTCGCTTGATAGCCTGTTTGTCACCTGGGAGCCTAATCTTACTGCATCATTCCTTTCGTGTAACGACGTTTTCAAGCTAGTCAGCCCTCTATTTCAGTTCGGTGAAACAGTACGTCTAGAGCAGAGCCTCAATTACATCACATACCAACCTTTTCGAGGGTCAGCTGGAAAAACGACAAGTGATACAAAAATTACAATTCTTCCAATCCGATCAAAGTCAGCAGCTATCAGCGGTGGCAGCTATAGCGTAGTATTGAAAACGGCGCCCTTGTGTAACAGTGTAAGATCAAGTCTTTTGTGGTTAATTGGGCTTCAAGCATGAATCTGAGGCCCTTCACACCCTTCATAAACACAAGGTGTGCCTCAAACGTCTCACCTGGCAAAAGCGGACTAGTCTATGTTTTATTGCTTTGAGTCCCGGAACAAGGGTGACGCGCTCGGTCAGCGCTTGGTACAACAAACATGTACTCAATCTGGCACCTTGTCAGACATTTTATTTTACAGCCCTTCAATATTCGGCGCCACAAAACCACGCTACAAGTCGCACATGCTATAAATCTGAGGCCTGTCGCACAATGATGTATTCAGTGCAACAGTTGACCAATCACCCGATTTACCCCTCAACATAAATTAGCCGGGTATCATCATTATATCCAGTTGCCCTCAACACTCACTTGCGGTCCGTTGACAGCGCCAACCTTTTCAATAATGCTTCCCGGTCCGACCAAGTTCCATGTATCTTCGCTTCACGGAAGCGCTGCGATCTCTGATGGCGAATCTCCCGTCGATATCAGTCCTTCCAGCCAGGGCGCTGTGATCAGCTCGAAAGGTAAATGACCCCAGAAAAGAAAAGACCAACAAGCTGACTAATCTAGAGAAATCAGGCTCTGGGAAAGTACACTTTCCACTGCCCACACTGCCATCCCCTCCGGAGGACTCGCTCACCGGTCATGCGATCATGTCGGTCCAACTTGAAATCTTACTTTCCCCGCATCCTCAGCCTGATTCCGGCATCCATTGCAAAGTCGCCCGAGTTGAGTTGCATGCAGGCCGTGATCGACTCGGACAGTGGGATGCTGGAGAGAAAGACAACGATTGGTCGATCGATGACGACATCAAGATTTCTGTTTGGTCTGACATCGTGGGTGCTGAGGACAATCCTTTCAGCGACAATCCGAGAGGGCTCTGCGTAACCTTGACGTTGGAATTTGGTGGCGGCTTATCCCTGCTGATCTCGTCAGTTGCTCTGATACAGTCGGTTGAAAGTCCTGTGAAGCCGAAAAATCGTTTCGGTGAGACTTGTGTTATCATTTGACACAGTGTAGAACAACCTTCTCAATTGTATGATGATTAGATGATATTGAATGACGGCCTCAAGAACATTACGGGAGCGGTTGGCAGTTACATGATTCTTTTATCCGAATGACAACTATTGTCTCAGCTGGGATATTACTAGATTGCACTCAAGGGAGGATAGCCGAGCTTCGTGACGCTGGAGCAACGTCTAATTAATGAAGTTCTTTCAAGTTGTAATTTTCGGAACTGTACATAATGAAACAATACATTGGCTGATGAGCAATATTTTGACCTTAGTTTAATAAAGCATAAGTCCACTGGCCCTTATCTCGATTCGTACATACCTACGAATGACCACAACGCTGGAGCAATATCGTTCGGATTGATGCTGTTCTGCTTTCAATACACATATAATTTCCAGCAGGATATGATCTATTGGACTGTCCAAGCTCCAAAATGATATATATGTTCTGCCTCGGCACGTAGAGAAAATGACAAACTTAAAATTGTCATGTGGGTCTTCTAAGCTACAGGATCCAAATGGAGAGGTGGCCCGCTCTGGCATGGTCTGACAAACAGGGCTATCACAAGACAAGTCGATCCTGATCAATCTATTCCTGGGCTTGTAAGAACCGAAAGCTCACTGGCAAATATTCTCAACGATATCGACCACCTTGCCCACCGCCCCCTCGTTCAAGAAAGGAACATGTCCTGAATGGATAGTTTCAATCTGAACACCCTTTCCCATCGCTCCAGCCATAGCCCTCTGTCCCTCCACAGGTATGGAATGATCATTATCGCAGACAACGTAGGTTTTTGGCACAGTAATGTCGGTCGCGACAAAGTCTGCTGCCGTCTCAAAGCTTGCAGTACTGTGATGAACGCAATGTGCTATGGCCTTGTTGGCTTCCTCGGAAGGCAGATCGTTGTAGAATGCATCCTTGGCTCCATCGTTCAGATACAAAGCATCTTCCTATTTATGGATAGGTTAGCGTGGTATGGGTGACTTAGATGGGAGACGTACAGTTCTATCCAAGAAAGGTCCATACGTTCCTCCAACAGCAGACTTGAGAGAAAGACCCTTGACAGGCAACGCGAAAGACGATACATAAACAACATGTACGATACCACCCTTCAAGCCCTTTGCCTCTTGTTCATGAATCTGGTGGCCCTCAACGGCAGTGGATCCCGGGATGCCACCATAGCTGTGGCAAACAAGAACAATCCTTTTCCCTTGGTCCAGGGAAGGTTGGATTGTCTGGCGAATAACTTCAACGTCGTCCAGATGCGTCTTTCCCTTGATGGCCTCAACCTCACCAGCTGTGACATTCTCGGGTTGGAGAACAGTGAAGCCCTTAGATGCCAAGGCTTGGGCGAAGGCTTCGTAGTGAGGTCTGCGATGCCACGCACCTTGGACGATGGCGATGACTGGCCTTTCGGTGATAGAAGACATTTTAAAATGAGGGTGATGGAGGAAATGTTGGTTATTTTGATTGAGTTGGTGACGCCAACGACGTGTTATATAGTTGGTATTCTAGGTGAGCACTAGTCTAGACAGGTTAGGCAATTGCTGATTACAGTCAGCCTTATGGTGATCCTGTGCCGTAGAAGTACTTGATAGACCACTAAAGACCCTTATCTCGCGAATGAACCCGCTTCCACAATCCCGCCAAACCATTACCGGCTAGCAGAAGGATCATGGTATAAGTCCTGCAACGCAATTTAGAATAGCATACATGTCAGTCAATGCTTCAATCAAGTGCATTAGCCATTTTGTCGCATCTAATGTCTGTCAGATTGGATAGCAATACTCTTTACTTTCAACGCATCCTCCTTCTCAAGAGCGTCATCCAGAAGTTGAACGTTCTCAACATGGCCAAGGCTGAGCCAGTGATTCCGCATCTTCCCCACCGCGTCGTACAACCTTAACGGCGATGCGCCATCATACGTTAAGAAGCCAATCTTATGGTCGTGTATGTTGAGCCAGTCGAGTAGATGTATGATGTCATAAACGTCTGACTTGTACTTTGTGATCGACTGTGGTCGTGTACTTCCAATGTATTGGACTGCGCGTTTTATTTTAGTGAGGATGAGGACGCCGGGGACGAGGACCGGGATAGTTCCTGAGATAAATTAAACACTATTGACAAGGGACTCGATAAAAAAGAGAATCACATACCATCGTCTGGGTAGAAGACAGAGATCGCGCGAGGTAGACCAAGAGATCCAAGCGCAAGCGTCTCAATAGGAATACGCTCCTTGCCCTCGCCGGGAGCAAAGAATACCTTCAGGCCATCTACAACAAATCGAGAGTTTGGTGTGCAAACTATATCCTTGAAGCCTTCTCGGATGGTGTTTATGTCCATATCAACATAAACATCGATGTCGAGAGTAGAGCGACCACCGCCGAGGAGGTACACGGCGAAGCCGCCGATAAAGGCAAACTTGATGTCATTTTGTGTGAGGATGCGTGAAAGAGCCTCTGCGGCTACCTTCATGTCGTTGAACTGCGACGGAGTGACGGGCTCCATGATTGAAAGCATTGTTGTTGGTTGAGTTGACAAGGGATAATTGATTGCTTGACAAGTTGGGAATCGGTATTTCTGATCAGGAGGGAATCTTTGACTTTTCCAGAGCTACGAGCCGAGTCCCTAAAAGTTACAGCCGTTTAAACTTCCATGTCTGCAAACCTTGTGACTATGTTTCCATCAGTCCAATGATTTTTATTGAGCAAAGCTTTTATGGCGCAAGGCAGCACGACAGACCTTTCCGCCACTGGTAGCACATCGAATTGGCAGCACCAACCAGAACTTGTGCATGCACGGGACGCTTCTAAATCCACGGTGTCTATTTGACTTCCAGTATGACTCATCCTCTCATTAACTATGTTGATGTAAACTGTGCCACTTGATGACTGATATCCAAAAACCTTAAATACATCCTTTACGGTGACTATCACCTCATCATCATGGCTGGATTACTTGTGCTCACTCACATTGTCAAGAGGATGAAGGAAATACCGTAGAACCTTGTTTCAACCTCTTACCGTCAACTTTCAAGTCTATTACTTGCCATTCTAAGACGACTACATTACAACCACGTCAAATCCGACTTCCCACCTGGCATCATAATCCTCAAAGGCCACCCCTTGGCAGCATAAATCTCCCCCACAATCCTCTCTAACCAAATCGTCGCCAAAACCGGAAACACAAACTCAAACCGTTCTCTCATAGCCACTTCAACAGCTGCATCCCACGATACCCTTCCACCCTCATCATCACCCATCGCTATCTTCGCATGCGCTATAGAGAGATGGATAATCGCTGCGACCCATCCATGTCTGGAATTGAAGGTTGATAGAGTTTCCATTGTTTGGCCAGTGAGTTGCCAGAGCTGTAACGCTTCGGTGAAGTTGCAGCGTTCGTGCTGGATTCGTGCTTGAAGGATCAAACGGCGCATTTTTATGACTTGGTCATTTAGATCGTCCAGTTCGGGTGGTTCGACGGTTATCAACTCCTCGACCAGCAAAGCCGCGTCGTCAAGTTGTCCAAGCCCGATATACCCCTCCGCCATAGCCATACACAACCGTCGAAACGGTCTTCCCTTCCTTGCCTTGACTCCCGCCAGCTCAACCTGCGATACCTCAACCGCTTTATCATATTCATGCAACTCGCAGTGAATCTCGGCCAACCTCGTGACGATCAACAGTTTCGTATTATGCCTAATCGGCATGGTGGAATTCAGCCACAAATGCTGTTCTAGACTTGCTCTCGTGGTTTTGAAATCCCCAATCGAATGAAAGAACTTTGCCGCAACACCCTGCAACCGCCTCGTAACTTCAATCTCAAAGGTCGAGAGTGGATGAATTCCTTGCCATGTATATATCGTCGCAGCAACATCCTTATCATACCGATGGATCTTATTCTCGATACTAGAAATATGCAGTCTTCCTTTGAGCGCATTATCAGATCTCGTCGTCACCTCCATCTCCGCGTTCAAAAACTCATTGATGATAGCGTCTGACCGCTCATAGCTACCATCTTTGCCAGAAATTATACTGTCGAATAGCGTTACGGAGGCTTGGTAGTAGAAGGACATGTTTTTGCGAAGGAGGAATTTGGCGCGTGTTATAGCTGCTAGACGGATTGTGAAGAGGTCGCGTTCGCAGAAGAAGAGGAGAGCTTCGATTATGGCGCTTCGAAGGGAGGAAGGGATGCGTTTTTGGGAGGTCAGATTGTCGAGGAGAGACCATATTGCTTTTTTGAGAGGGAGGGGCCAGTTGACTTTTCCTTCGTAGCAAGGTGGACAGGCGAAGCATAGTAGTCGCAGAGCTGTTGTTGCCCAGTCTTCTATCGTTTGTGGTGATAAATGCTCTGAAATTTCTTGTTGGGCTTGAGAGGGGAGAGATAGTGTGATCGTGCCATCTTCAAGTGTTTGTTGGGTGACTTCAGGTCGTTGTCCAAGCTGTGACAGCACTTCATCGTTTGACAGCGCCGTGACCAAATCCGGACTAAACCCAAAGTCGGTAGCAGCAATACTCTGTATCTCTCCCCCATCTGTCCAGCGTCTCATAGGAATTTTGACAGTTTTTAGAAGATCAACAGGAACATTACTGCCACCCAAGGCGAGAATGAGAAGAAGACCTTGGTCGGACGGTAAAAAGCAATCGCTGTAGTCCGATAGTAAATTGTGATATGACAAAATGAGCGACGGATCTGCATCGTCAGTCTAGTAAGCGAGAAGCAGGGTACCACACACCATTAAGCTGCTCCGTAATAAGCCGCTGCACGAAAACTGTCAAATCAGGTGCCTCGGCTCCGATACCCTGCAGATGATCGAACGCTTCGTTGTCTTCCATGTTAAGATACCGTTCATATCTAATCTGATTAGCACGATCTTTCGAAATCGTCGGAACGACTTACGTCGAAGCGGGTACTTCTAAAGGTAACCAAAGAACAGATCCAACACCACCGAGTCGTCTTGCAATCTTGATATACTTACTCCCCGCATATCTCAATTCAGACAACGTGCGTCCCTTGACAACATCCGCAACATCCTCCGCAATCCAAGCATCGTCATTAATCTTGGACCTCAAAAATATCGTCACGCAGGCAATTCGTCGTCGTAATTCCTGAATAAGGCCATCACCCTCTGCCGTCCAAAAGCCCTTAGTGTCATTCTCAAACCGCGTATATAACCCAGAAATCTTAGTAAAAGTGATAGAATGCAGCGACAAAATCTTTGCAGTGCGCTGATTACTCGGAATAATCTGATAACGAACTTCCTTGGCGAGGGCTTTATTCCTACCAAGAATTGCGCGAATAGCTTCGAGGTGTTTGTTCAAGGATGATGCGGATAGCGTGTCGGCGTTATCAATCTGTTTGCACAGGCACGCCATGCTGATCTGAGAGATATTGCGCGAGCTACCGTGAAAGACAATGCGTGATGATCTTTTTTTCACAGTGAGAAAGGGGAGGATGAGGTTGTTTATGGAGTCGTTATCCTTGCAATAGTGGGTCGTGGCGTCTCACCGTGAGAAAATTTGGCTGGAGGGGGCGCCGAGGGTCGGGGGTCTAGCTTGTTTGAGCTTGAGATTGGGGGATACCGACTGGTTGGAGGAGTTCATGTTGTTAGACGAGATGTATCTCTGTTAGCAGCCTTTTAGTCTCTATACTCACCATAGCTCATACATGGGACTTGATAGTATAGTGAGAAACTGATGATGAGAAAAAGACCTGGCAATCCATTGCCTGTTTTTTGACTCGTATCATGCCGCGAATATGGCAGGATAGCCAATAGCTATATGTCTCACTCTAACATCAAATGTATCTCATCAGCTCATCAGCTCTCCTGACACTTCTACACCAAGTGGAGACTACTGATAATCTAGTGGGGCCCAGACCAACGCCCTCAAACCTTGTTGAAAATTCCATCAGCGGTTCCACCGAAGTTTGATCTGATAAAGAACCTGACATCCATTCCATCTGATAATCTTTTCCATCCCATCTCATCTCTCCATCTTATCTTTCTCTCTCCCTTCACCTTCAAGATGGACTCTTCAAAGGAGGCCCAGGACGTGATCCGCTCTTCGCCCCCGTCTGACCAATCAGACAATGAGGACCATGGCAAGAAACCGGTGCCCATGAGTATGAAAATACTCTCGGTCGTTATCGTTAGTATGATTGGTTTTGGAGGACACTGGAGTAGTGGTGTTACCGGTGCTCTGAAAAGTACTCTGAAGAAGGTACGTTGGTTCATGCGTCGTGCGTGCACAAAAAGGGGCTAGCTAACCTATAGCAGGAACTTCACATCTCCAATACCCAATATGCCGTCCTCGACACAAGTGAGAACTTTATCAAGACTGCTCTCATTCTTGTCAGCGGCGTTCTCACAGATCGCTATGGCGGTGCAAGTAAGTACTACCCAGCTCAACCACTTCATGGCTCTGTACTAACATATCAGGCACCATGCTTTGGGGCAATGCCGTCTTCAGTCTAGGAGCCATCCTCGTCGCCGCAGCCACAACAGTCCGCTCCTACAAATTCATGATCGGCGGCGCCGTAATCCAAGCCCTCGGCGACGTAGCAACCCAAGTCGCCCAATACAAGATCTTCTCCTCCTGGTTCCCACCCTCTTCAGGTTTTGCATCAACGCTCGCCTTCGAACTCGGCATCGGCAAGATCGGTTCTTTCGTCGGAAAAGCCACAGCCAACGTTATCGCGCAGAACCTCGGCGACTTTAGCTGGGCGTACTGGATGGCTGTGTTTATGAACTTGTTCACAAACGTTGCTACCCTGTTCTTCTGGTGGTTTACACGATGGTGTGAGAAGCGTTATGCTGGCACCAAAGATCCTGCTACGGGGGAGAAGTTGACGGAGGATAATAAGAGGTTTGAGATTGGCAAGATGTTGAGCTTGCCTTGGTCGTTTTGGATGGTTTGTCTGTTTTCGCTATTCCAGACTTCCACGGCTAGTGTCTTTGCTTCCAACTCCACTGAACTGGCGGAGCAGCGCTTCAAGATCTCGGCTGTCAAAGCGGGATGGTACGCGTCTATGTCTCAATACCTGGGCTTCTTCTTTGTTCCTTTGATCGGCGTCTTCGTCGACATGTTTGGTCAACGCCTTACGCTCATGCTCGTTTGTGGCTGCGGCATGCTCTTGTCCATGTGTCTAGTAGCATGGGGACCCAGCGTCTCAGGCACAGCCGCCAGTTTCGGAATTTTCGCAGTGGCTACATCATTTGGACCAACAGTCATCATCGACAGCATCCGCACAAGCATGTGGTACCAAGAAGTCTTTGGGTCTGGCTACGCGATCAAGATTGCAATCAACAACAGCATGACGATCATCGTGGGCGTCATCTCTGGCGTGATCCAGGACCGAAACGAAAATAACTACGATAACGTCACGATTTTGTACGCGACGATGGCTGCTGGGTCTGTTGTCGTGGGATTGATCATTCTAGCGTTGGGTTTCGCTAGTGATGTTATGGGACATTTGCAGTGGAGTCGCAAGAAGAGGGTTGAGAATGGACATGTTATCGTTGCGAAGAAGGAAGAGGCTGAAAGTGAGGGACGAGCTGAGTCGAGTAGGAAGTTGGGGATGGTGAACTTTGGGGCTGTTGTTGTGCTTATTCTTGGGGCTTGGGTTGCCTACTTTTGGGGGTTGGCTACCAAGAATACTTATTAGTGAGGGAATGATTAAGAATCAGCAGTAATGGATGTAGATATATAGAGTAATGAGAGATACAATGTAGTATGCATCAATTGTTACCATGAATACCCGATGGCAGAGATTGGAGTCGGAGACGCGTCGCGTTCCTTGTTCCAGTGCTCTCAGCTTGTGATTGGTGTACTGTAAACGAGCCAATCAGTACGCGTCAAGATTCACACCAACCACGTAAAGTCAACGCAAGCGGAAACACGAACACTCGTATACCACAGTAATTATTCCATCATCGAACCGGGGAGTCCATTACTTTAAATAGCTCTCTCATCAAAAGTCACCGCTCTTCTCCCCGAGTCACTCACATGATCGGAAACACGGCATATTTCCCCTTCCTTTTCTCCGCTTGTCCCCAAGCCTAGTGCAACAAGAAAAGCACAGATCTCATGTACTTCTCCATACTAATAGACCCTGCATATACTCATGCGCGGTTCGCTGATTAAACGTTGGAGCGAAATCGTCTGATTATCCACTTATTAACGAGATATCCCACTTTTATTATAACCGCCGTAATACTACCCTGCAGGCCTCGGTTAGGGATTTATCTGTTCGAGAAGGAAGGTTAATTTTGAGCTTATTTGGGTATTTGTTGGGTTGGGGAATGTGGAGTGAGACATGATGTCTCGTAGAGGCGGTCAGACTTTTTCGTAAGGTCCCTGGTGAACTCTCGTGTATCTGACTCAGATGACTGATGGAACAACATGATGCAGTTCCATCCAAAGTGTCATGAACCTCCAGTGTCAATCTTCATCTCTTTTGTCAAGATTGCCACAATTGTGTTTGTTCATCACATCATCCTTCCAACGTCTTACCATTCTCTTCCCCTCAACGTAATGGAGCACTCACCTCCTTCAAACACCAAGGTTGGGGTTCCCCCACGACCTGAATCATGAAATCCGGCAGCCAAGACTCCAATCCCCGGTCTCATTATGTCGTTGCCTACAGCGGAGCCGAACACCAAGGCTTCTAGATTTCCGAGAGTCCCCGCATGAGAGGCATTTTCTCGCAAATAACATCTGTACTCCGCAACCATCCCAGCCATCGCGTACTCCTGTATGTAGGTTATGACGTACCCACTCATGCAAACGGTAACAGTTGCCCCGAGTAATCAACAAGGTTATGATTGGAGAAACCAACATCAACCCCAGGAATTTGGAGTCTTGGCTGATTCGTCTTTCGGCAGTTAATGTGGTCGCCGATGGATGGTCACCCAAGCAAAACATGAGAGGAGGAAAATAACTCGCCAAGCGGCCAAGAAGCGTTATGACGAGAAGAGAATATGGGGGATTGGCACAGCTAAAAGGCTTAGCGCGGCTAGTAACTTGGGGAAGACTTGGGGCTTTAGTCTCTATTACCGTAGAAAATTGCCATACTGGAGATGGAAACACATTACTTTATTGTAACTACGGAGATGCCGTTTCTATTACTCAATTACCCCAATCCCTTGCCCCAAAATCCACCGTCTCAGGATCTTCTCCGCTGGAAATGGTACATTAGCTGACCATTGCCCAGACTTTCCCCCACAATATAAGCCATGGCCCTACGTCTTGGCTTTTTCCCTCTCCTCTTTTTTCTTTCTGTTTTTTCTCATCTCTTGGCCATCCCTTGGCTTTTCCCTCTCGCTTGGCTGCGTAAACACACAACCATGCGAGAGAGAACAGCCAAGACAACCGGCACCGTCTCTTCCAGCATGCGAGTAAGGTTCCCCGCAGTCTTGAGGCAACACCCTGTCGTGCAATATGGGGTCAGTGGAGAGGTATAAGAGAGGAAGATTTCTCGCTCGTGGATCAGGTAAACAGACAGGTTCATTCTTCTGTCCCTCTTCTCTTCCCTCCTCCTCTTCCTCTTTCTCGCCACCAAAATGTCAGACCAAAAACCTCAAGATGACGCCAAGGAAGTAGGCGCTCCTCTGGACGCTACGGCTTCCTACGCTCAGGAAAAGCCCGAAGTCGTCCCTGAGCTCTCCAACGTGGCAGCTCTCGGCCTTCCCAACGCCCCAGAGCTGGAGAAGAAGATTGTCCGCGCGTTGGACGTGTGGATGTTGCCTCAGCTATGGATCCTGTACATGTTCAACTACCTCAACCGCACCAACATTGCGCAGGCGCGTCTCAACACGTTTAATCAGGATCTTAACCTCAAGGATGGAGACTACCAGACTGCTGTGGCCATTTTGACTGTTGGCTACATGCTTGCGCAGTTGCCCTCGAACATGTTGATTACCCGAGTACGACCCTCAATCTATCTTCCTGCCGCTGCTTTTATCTGGTCTACCATTTCGGCTATGACTGCGCTTTGTAAGAGTGCTGGTGCTCTTTGGGGTGTGCAGTTCATTCTTGGTATTGTCGAGGCTCCCCTCTTCCCTGGTGTAAGTCATTCATTCTGCTCCAATCCTCATCATCATACTGACTTGTCTAGGCCGTCTTCCTCATGTCCTGTTGGTACACCCGTCGCGAGTTCGCTCTCCGTGTCGCCCTTCTATACTCCGGTCTCGTCCTCGCCCAGGCCTTCTCCGGCCTCATCGCCGCCGGTGTCTTCAGCGGTCTCGATGGTCCTATGGGTCTTGCAGGTTGGCAATGGCTTTTCATCCTTGAAGGTGCTCTCAGTGCCTTCTTCGCCATTACTGCTTACTTCACTCTGCCCAACTATCCTGACTCTGTTCACGGTGGTGCTATGCGATATATGACTGAGGACATGCGAAAGGTCGCTGCTGCACGAATTCTTGATGATCGTGTCGAAATTCATGAGAAGTCAACTGTCTGGGTTGGTCTTAAGCTTGCTGTGATTGATATCAAGCTGTACATGTTCTTGTTCATGAACATCTTCATCACCTCTTCTTACGGCTTCAACAACTTCTTCCCCACCATCGTCAGCGGCCTTGGCTTCGGCAACGATGTCACTTCTCTGCTGATGACCGCTCCTCCCTACGTCTTCG
This sequence comes from Fusarium hainanense, assembly GCA_013618405.1. Lineage (NCBI taxonomy): Eukaryota > Fungi > Ascomycota > Sordariomycetes > Hypocreales > Nectriaceae > Fusarium > Fusarium hainanense. The sequence goes on along the minus strand of JABFEW010000050.1, from coordinate 8,611 downwards.
GTACCCTCTGCACCTTCTATGTATCCTGGGACTCTGACCGTCGTCAGGAGCGAGGTCTCCACATTATCATCCCCCTCTCATGCTCTGTCGCTGGTTTCATCGTCACTGTCGCAACCGGTAACGCAGCCGTCCGCTACGCCATGACCTTCCTCTACGCCGCAGGATGTTTCTCCGCCAACACACTCCAGTACACATGGGCTGTATCAACCATGAGTCAGACACCCGAGAAGCGTGCCGCCGCTGGTGCCATTGTCAACATCTTTGGACACTTGGGTAACGTCATCTCACCTTACTTCTTCCCTGACAAGGATCAGCCTCGATACACCATGGCCATGATTCTGCAAATCGTCTTCGCCGGTCTCGGTATTACCCTTGCGTCTACCATCAAGTGGTTCTTGACGAGGAAGAACAAGAAGATTAGATCTGAGGCTGATCGTCTTGGTGTTGACTACAACCCTTTCACTACTTAGTTGATTGGAATGATGGAATATGGTTTACGCGATGGCTCAATGAAGCTCTGGTCATACGAAAAGTATAATGAATGAACAATAACAATAATTGAATGGCAGTATTTGCCTAGTAATTGTGATCTCTTACCCCGTGATGTTCAGACTAGTTGCAATTACATGTATATTTTAACAACCACTGATTGACAGAAGGCAGAATGTAGGGAAGGTCCAGTTTAACAATTTATCGTATGGAGGAATAGACAAAAATACAAAAAGAAACATCAATCGACCGCGGCAGGAGTCGAACCTGCAATCTCTAGAGTATTTGATTTTGGTTAACCGAAATCTAGCGCCTTAGCCATTAGGCCACGCGGCCTGATCTTATTGGATGAGAACGTAGTCAATTTCAGTCCTCATACACGTATTCCGCTACTTTTGTTTTTGAACTCACCCTAGACTCACCACAATTAATCGTCAATACGAATCCATGTATGGAATGAGTCGGCACTACTCAACGGAGCTCTTCCAATGCAAACAAGTTTAAACTCTGTTAGCTATTCTTCTAAATATTTGTTGGCCTGTTCGCGCCAGCTCTGTTGTTCTACTGAGCATCAACAGTCGTTTGGTCAGATGCACAGTAACAAAAATTCCGACTTCACCGTGAAATGCCTTCCAATAAATATGATGGTCCAATCTTGCACATAATGTTCACAATTCAATATCTTACTAACAGGATTAGTAATTACGCGAAGACCATGCGATGCATAATATTTGTTGGTCGCACCCTTGCCAAGCTCACTTCTTCTTCCTTGTTTCTACAGCGACCCATCACTCCAAGTTGTGAAAAGCTCACGCCACCCACAAACCCGATCTTTACCACCCAGAAGCTCTCAACATGGCCGACTTCATTGAGGAAATGGTTGAAAACACGTGGTCCTACGGTTCCAAGAAGTTAGGCACGAAAAAGGAGGATCGAAAATGGGGCTTTACAGTCTATCGGACCTATTACGGCGAGGAGTCTGATCAAGCCTGGCAGACGCTCCTGTACTGCCTCAGACACCAAACAAAATTGTCATTCGGGAGATTCGAAAAAGGATCGGCCATCGAATTTGATGTAAACCCGGATGACTTGCAGCGACTGAAGGACTTGTTCTTTCTTGAAACCCGCGAGGACCGTTCCCAACTGGAAGGACTTGATGTTCGAGGTCTTCGGGAGTTCTGCAGGGCTGAACGGTCAAGGGAAAAAACGATTATCGAGAGACCACACAGAAGGACATTCACGACTACGAGACCCAGAGAGACCGAAGGAATGGCCGATTGGGTATTCGACTTTGTTCTCCTTGCTGACGAAGCTGTCCTGAAGGATGTTGCAAGAAACATACCTATTGTGAAAGCCGTTTCAACGTTGTGGAAGACAGGCGCGGATGTACCGTGGGGTTGGATGAGGATTCCTACGGGCTACTTGGTGGAGTTATGGCATCACCTATTGTTTAATGAAAACCAGACTCATTGCGCCTTGAGCTTCAACGGCGACGAGGAAGAGCTTGACAATCTCATCTGGGCTGGAGACATGGGCACCGAAATGACTTTCGCTTGCTCTGAGATCCGCGATGTAGTGCATCCCTATGATGACCAAAGTTTCAGATGTCTCTCGTAAGAGTTACGGGAATAAGTTCTGGTTCTATCTTTTTTCTCAATTAGAGACAATTGAGCTATCAGTGTTACAGATCGAAATTTTAAAGACGCTACAAGCTGATAATTGGGACTCAATTTGTTACTTCTGTTTGTCATTGATATGGAACCTTGGTAATAGGAATAATGGTTTACGCGGAGACCGTGCGGTGCATGTAAAACACCTGTTGGTTGTAATACCGCTAGACTCCTCTTTTCCTCTCTTTTTCACACTCGTCCACTTTTCACTCCACCTCCATCACGAACCCATCGCCACAACTAAATCTCTGAGAGAATGGCTGAGTATATCGGACAAATGGCTGGAAAGTGCCGATACTGTCCTACGCGATATCCTGGAGGAAAGAAAAACCCTGACAACGTTTATTACTACCGCAAATGGGGCTATACAGTCTACAGGACCTATTACGACAAGGAGTCCGATGAAGCTTGGAAAATGCTGTTATACTCCTTAGAGCATCAGACCCAATTAGCATTGAGCGGCTTTGGAGAAGAGGGTGTCGATGAAGATGGTGTACATGTTGACCCAGCTGACATTCAACAACTGAAGAACTTCTTCACAATTGAAGGTCGTGAGGACCCTTTACAATTTGCAGGCCTCGACGCTCAAGGTATCCGGGATTTCTGGAATGCTGAGGAACTCGAACTGGAGCAAAATATGGTTCAAATACCGGGTCAAAGATACCGACTGACATCAAGACCCGATGGAGTCCTTGCCATGGCAGATTGGGTTCATCGGTTTGTACTCCTCGCCGACGAGGCAACTTTGAAGGATGTAGCAAACGGCGAATTCGTTGTCAAAGCTGTCTCATTGCAGCTGCCGGCGGGGAACAGTTGGCCAGGAGCATGGATGCGAATCCCGACAGGTTATCTACTGGACCTATGGTTTGTGCTTTGTGATTGGTCAAGCAGTACAGAAAAAGCCCTGAGGTTCCGTGGCTCCGAGGAAGAGCTCCACTCTTGGCTTTGGCCTGGTGATGATAATCGCAAAGGAACTGGGGATTATTCCGAGATTCAACACTTTCCGCATTACAACGACCAGACATATTTGGAGAAAACGTGGCGGTAAGTACCAAGATACAATGACCAGGTTATCCAGAGGATTTCGAGAAGGTTGAAGCGAAAGGCCTGTTGATAAGCATAACCGCTTTTTCAACTTGTTCTCTTTCTCTCTATCTTACCCTGGCGCAACTATGTCAATTGGCCTGATCCTCCTTCGAGAGGGCCTATATTGGAACATAAGAGCGGAGATGGCTAACATAACTTAGCAGACGACGCGGTCTGCCTCCTCACCCGTCTGATCAAGACGGATGTTTCAGGAGAATTAAATTACGGAGATCTCCAGATTCGTTCCCGTTATGCCATGACTTATCGGATGACGACGATAGGCCTCTACGCCGCCCACTAATATCTGAGGCCCGAAGAAGGAAGGAACATGCATCTCAAGACGTTGAAACGGAAGACTAAGTTAGCACTTGAGTGCTTCAAGGAGTATAGCCAAGGTGGAGTCCAAGAGGTCAAGAGATCCTTCGATCTCAACGGTTATAGCAAATATACGAGGTGTTTCTTTTAAAAATATTCATCAAATGAGGTTACCAGGAGGATGCATATTGAAGTAGCAGCCAAGTAAGTTAAGCGAGGTTCGTGCAGTATTTCTCATTACATATCCAACCTGTTCCTTTTCTCTTTCATGCATCGGTGCAACTAACCGATAAGCTCTTCTCCTGCTCTATTATTCACTGTACGCTATACGTTTAAGAATGTCCGAAATAATCGAAAAGACCATACAGTTTACCTATCGCCCTGGACGAGGGACTAAGTCAGAGCCCGGCGGGAGAAAGAATACTGCCAATGCTCATCTTTACCGCTATTGGGAATACCCCATTCATCGCACATACTACCGTCCCGGCTCCGACGAAAAAAGCCTTGCTCTAATTCACTTTCAATACCAGTCAATTAGGGTATCAGTATAAGTTACAGTGAGAAGAAAATTGCAGCGCTACCGAGAAATGATTTATGGAGACCCTTCATTACTCCTGTTCGATGCCTGTGCAACGTTCCACTAACGGGAACAATAGTTTACGCGAACGCCGTGCGGTGCATAATATCTGGTGGTTGTACCCCTGCCAGGCTTGTTTATTCCTCTTTTCTTTCCCTCATGCCGACCCAATAATTTCAGCACCCTACCACTCAATCTGCCACAATTTTCACGAAAGGCTCTTTGAAAATGGCCGATACTATCGAGAAAATGATCGACAACGCCTATTGGCCCCCACGCGGATCCAAGCCAGAAAAGGGAGGGAGGAAGAACCCCAATAATTCTCAGCACTACCGTAAATGGGGCTTCACAATTTACCGCACATACTACGGTCAGGAGTCCAATGAAGCCTGACAAATGCTCTTGTACTCTCTAAGGCATCAGACGAAATTGGCATTCGGCGCCTTTGAAGAGGACGAGGACGTAGACCAAGACGATATACAGAAACTCAAGGCCTTGTTCCATCTCGAGGTCCGCGAAGATCCTTCACAACTGGATGGACTCGATGTACGAGGTCTTCGACAGTTCTGCGAAGATGAAAAGCTAAGGGACTCAGAAGTCGTAGTGAAAGCGACGAGTACAAAACTTCGCGTAACTACAAGACCTATCGAAAGCCAAGGCATGGCAGATTTAGTTTTCGATTTTGTACTGCTTGCAGATGAGGCAGTTCTGAAGGATGTAGCAGGTGGCGAATTTGTCGTTAAAGCCGTCTCATTGCAGTGGAAGGATGGAGATTCGACGTGGGGCTGGATGAGAATTCCAACAGGCTACCTGCTGGAGTTGTGGACACTCCTCACTTGGAACGAGTCCCGCACGGAAATGGCTCTCTTTTTTAATGGACCTGAGGAAGAGCTGCACCATTACATTTGGCCCGGCGATGATGGTCTCGATAACACTGGAAGATTTTCTGAAATCCGACGACGCAAGCATTACAGCAACCAAAATCATCGTTGTATGACTTAGAAAAGAATAAGATAGAGGGCTGTGCGTCAAGATATAGAGATTCTCGTTCCAATTGAACCCGAAACGCACCACAAATTTAAGCAATGCACAACTGTGTCAGGCCAACTGCTTGGAGCATATACAACTAAATACAAGACCTGAATCAAACCCCTCCCATCTCCTCATCCCCATCTTCGTCAGTGATAGGACTGTTAAAGGCAGGAAATCCCGAGGTATCGATCATCATCCGACCTCGTTTGTTTACCTTCTCCTCGTAATCATTAATGCAATCGCGGAAATTCCTAGCAAACGGGCTAGTATCAGGCAGCTCATCCAACTCCTCCTTGACCTGTTTGATCATTGCTTCAAAGTGAGCTTTGGCCTTGATGCCCACTTATTCGAGGTGGTCTTTGATCCAGTCTAGCCAGTAGTTGGCGAGCTGGACCTTTTCGCCAGCATACCTCCTGTTGTAAATAGTCTCAGCAAATTTGAATTGCACATAGACATCCTTAACGATCTTGTTCAACCTTGTGCGCGTCTCGGCCAAACGCATGTACCCAAAGACGCTGAGCCCCGCACGCATTCGAAACAAAACAGTCCTGTAGTTATTTTTGATTTTTTTCCTGTCCAATTGACTGCCGTCGTCATCGTATAGGTCCATGTATCCACTTATACTCCTTGGTGCGGGAAATCTGTGTAGTTGAAACATCTGAAAGAATCCGTAAGCCAATCTACTTCTAAAAGGACTGAAAGGAAGAATTTATATCAGTGGTATAATTGAAGTGCCAATAAGAAGACAAGCAATAAAGACTTACGTGATTCTTAGCGTCGTTGATTCCCTTTTCAACAATCATGTGAACCCCAGGATTGTCCGTACTGCCCATACACTCGAGCGCGCGTTCGAAGAGCCTTTCGTGTGGATATGAATTGCCGGGGAGTTTGGGCACGCCGGGCTCCAAACTCAGGTCCCAGTTTTCCATCCTATCCCAGAAAGCAATAGGGATGGGTCCATACGTCGAGATCACGCCTGATTGGAGTCTATCGGTTCTGTTAGCGAACAATCCGATGCATACATGCCCTTTCATGTAACATACCTTCCCGTGCCCGATGACTTGATAAATGCATTGAAGTTGTTTTTATCCAATACATGCTCAACTGTTCAACCATATTAGGACTGGCATCGGTGGGCGGTGGTAGATTAATGATACTTACGCTGCCGTTCGCCCGAAGTGTCCTTCCACTTTTTAATTACTACCTTGGGGCCGAGGCAATTCCCCGGGTCAAGCGTTACCACTACGTAATTAAGTAATGGGTCATCGTCGGAAAGTGTAGGAGGTTGCGGATGCTATTTGGGTCAGTCTGAAGCCGGAACTTTTGCAACGCTCGGAAGACTTACTGGAGGAAATGCGATCCGGTATGGATGTTTCACGCCGTCTTCGTCTGGGATTTCGATATTCTCCTTTGCCCGAGGGACAAGTACAGTACGGGTAGGGTGATGATGACGATGATGGTAGTGACGGGATTGAAGTGGATGTGAAAGGTGGTTGGAATGGCGGCCAAATAAGTTGGCATGCCGGCGTTTGTTGTCGATCGTACTGTCAACATCGCCCCAGGGATCGTCGCAGTTACCGTTATTATAGCAGACAGATGTTTCCGTACAGTTGAGAATGTCGCTTCCGTCGTCCCCATCCTCATCGCCGGACAGGAATGCTTCGATCTGATCAGCCCAGAACCGGGGATTGCACAGAACCTTGCGGGCGAAAGCAGCTGGGCCCCCCCAGTCGAGTCGCCAGTTTTGTCGAATGTAATGAGACATGTAGGTGATCTGTAGCCAAGGGTAACGGGGTCTGATATGTTGGTTCCAGACAAGGCGAAGCTGGCTTAGCATAATCTGACTGCCTACGAGGCCAAGGATTTTGGTAAGAAGCTCTTCAATCGTCTCAGGATTACCCTTAACGTCCCTGATGACGAGCTCAGTCGATGAAGATGACAGCTCGTGCCTCTTGAACACCTTCGAGGGATTGGGACAAGTCGGATTCGCAACCCATTCGGCCATAGCATCCTTGTAATCCACAATATGCTCGTTGGGCTCCCACTTCCGTTTCGAGTATTTCGTCTTACAGCACCAAGCCTGCCCACCCACCTCGTAAGCAGAGCAGACTTCGAACGGCCAGTCGATGGCAACACGGACGCGATCGCTTGGACAATTGCTTCGACAGACACTTGGATCCGCCCCTTCAATCATTGGACCTTCCGTTCGGTACATGTGGCAGTCGTGGAACCCCACATTGTCGTGTTCGTTGCAGCAGTATTTGCGGCTTTGCACTCCTAGAACATCAACTCCCAGATCGTTCTTGAGGTTGTTGCACTGTAAGCCTCCCGAGCCACCTCCCGATGCGATGATCTCAGTAGGATAGTCTTCATATGGGCAACTTGGATCGTCGGCATTGCACTCCGGGTAGACTCCCCACTTACAGGTAGCATATGCCTTCATGCTATTGCTGTCCGTATTGCAGCAGGCCGTTTGCACCCTTGGTTTGTTATTGCAGTGCATCTGATTGCTGCCAACCTCGACCATTTTGGGAGGACAGGACGTCGATTTCGTGCAATTGCCACCGTCAAAGCCGTACCAGCCGCAAGTAGGGATATCTTCTTCAGATGGACAACAGAAAGAATGATGGCCGTCACCACCACAGCCCGTCTCGTCATACATCAGTTCGCCGTCATTGTTGCGATCTTCGTCGGAGCGACGGACATGTACCCAGCCCTTAGGACAAGACTCCCTGCAGTTCAACCATCGGCATTGCTTGTAAGGTTTGTTCGTCCATTCGCCCGATTTCTCCTCATCGCCACGGGAACCTTTCACAGTGTCACGGCCAAGTATGTCGGCCAACGCCTCATTGTATTTGGCATCCCGGGTATCGTGGCTAATCGCCCATACCATAACACCACCAAGACATCGCTCCCCAGCACAGTCAACCTTCATCTGAAGCGTCTCTTCGTCATCATAGGATACCCATTGCTTGCCCCATGTGATCACCTTGACAGCCTCCTCCTTGTAGAGCTTGGGCTTGAGGTTGCGCCTTTCGATCTCATTGTCGATTTCCGAATTGAGCAGGATGCCCTTTTCTCGGCTGCAACTACCCATGTTGGCGGGTCCATCGAACAAGCAACCGGGCTCTCTGCATGCTCCTTCGTCCATAGTAAAAGCACGGCCATATTCACAAGGTCACCTCTACGACCGCTTGCTCGTCCATCGAGTCTTATTATAAGCTTCCCCTCTCTCAATTGGTTGCCTGGAACCCGTCTATGGAGGAGAGCTGTTCAGGCTTGTGGGCTAGCTACTAGGTATGTATTAGCGTTAAAGGTTACAAACCTATAATAACGATAGCAGCTGCAGCTACTATAACTAAGCCTGCGAATAGAATCTTAATACTATTACCTATTTAAGGCAATATAGTAAAGAATTATAATAAGTTTTACTAGATTAAGT